>JACTOM010000063.1:2460755-2479365 GCA_015832385.1 Elymnias hypermnestra | reverse complement strand
AAAAAAAAAAAAAAAAAAAAAAAAAAAAAAACACATACATAGCATCACGCCTCATTCCCATAGGTACAGGCAGAAACCACGTCCTTCCACTTGCCAAGATCCTTGCATATCTCATTAAAATTTTCATACATGTTCCTTGGTTAAGAGCTCTCGACATGGCCCTCATTTAAAATTTCCTGGATTTGTCTGTCTTGATGTCTTCACCTTCCGACTTTCCCATTGACTGTTGACTGATAAATTCTTTTTGTCAGTCTTCTTTCATTCATTCTCTCTACGAGCCCAAACCATCTACGCATGTAATAAAAAGATTTTATTTTAAATTCATCTTGTATATAAGTATTTTGTCGTAGTAAAGTAAAAACCCAACAGACACTACTTATTCAGATATATTTTCCCTACCGTGCCATAAGAAGTATCACTTTAAAAATTAAATGTCAATCTTTTTTTACCTTATCGATTGTTTTAAATCAATTGTTCGATTTTGTAAGCAGCGATGGGCATTGGATTTTGTATTAAAGATAAAATCAGGACCGGCTTACTGTATACGTTGTCGATACTTGAGTGATGTTTGTGATAATGTCACGTCGGTGTACTGAAACGGAATAATGAGGGCCATTACAAAACACGCTTTGGTTGTATTACAAAGAGCTCTATCCCGTTAAATACAATGGAGTAGTTATTTTTAGGACTGCAACCTCTTTTATGTTATTAAGGCATTGTTTTATTGCTAGCCTTTATGAATAGTCGAATAATGTCTCAAAGGTCCAGGCTGGCTGTGCATGAAGAAGTGTTGTTTCAACACTTTTGTATGGTAGTGAAAGTTGGGTATGGCAGAAGAAACATAAAAGTAAAATAAATGCGGTAGAGAAGAGAGCGTTGAAAAGTACGAGTGGATTGGCGTTGTACGTTGTGGTATAAAAGAAGATGTAGTGACTAAAATTGAGAAAGGTATGCTTAGATGTTTTGGGCACGTAGAGAGAATTAATGAAATGAGACTAACAAAAAGAATTTATGAGTCAAGAGGGAAGGGGAAGAAGGACGCGAACGTTTATGGACCAAATCCAGGATATTTTAAGCAAGGGCCAGGTCAAGAGTACTCTACACCGACGAACTCGAATGAAAGGTTTAATGAGAATGAAAGAAGCGAAGTACATATGCACGGATCGTGGCACGCGGTCCCTGCCTACCTGTACGGTAATGAGGCGTGATGCTATGTATATATAACAGCTAAATATGAAAAAAAAAATGTTTATTACCAGTGCTGTACCGTCAAGAAATATGTAGGATTTGGTTCAAATTGTGTAGAAGTTATGTTACATTTAAATGTAATGCACATATTTGACGCAACAAGGTCACGGGCTCCTGAGACAGACAAAAGATGTAGGCATAACATCGACGCTGCAAAGCAAACACGTGGTAACTCGCCAAATATAAATGTTGTGTGCAAAAATGATCACTCTAATTGTTAATTCTAATTCTTTTGGTTTTATGAAAAGTTTTTTCTGGTCTGATGAACAATCTTAAAATATCTTAAAAAACCCTATTTATCGATGTTGGAAATCGAGTTGAGAAAGAAAATATAAATTTTGTATTCGAAAATGAATATTCCAGTCGATAAATACGCAAGTTTTAATTGTAATTGTTTTTATAAAGAGTTTT
This sequence comes from Elymnias hypermnestra, assembly GCA_015832385.1. NCBI lineage: Eukaryota > Metazoa > Arthropoda > Insecta > Lepidoptera > Nymphalidae > Elymnias > Elymnias hypermnestra. Next base: position 2,477,706 of record JACTOM010000063.1, on the reverse strand, counting down.
TCTGCTGGGATGAACAATTTTGATTTTTTACGGTGTACTATGTGTTTGCTTTCCAGCGTCGATATGTTGTAGTACTCGTTGAAGACCGAGGCGGAATGCTATTACAAGATATACATATTTAGAGAGAATGTGGGCAATACCAATTTGTGTAATAGTGGGAAATAAAAAAAGAGTTTCTTTTGTAAAATGTATATCTTGAGAATCAACCCTAAATATTATTATAACGCTTTCCAATTTTAGCAGAACGTAGCGAAATGTCATGCTGTTCGGTTTATTGGTAGCCTTCAAAAGTTTCACGCTGAGCTGTAACTGGTAACTAAACTAGTTTAAGCCTTCAGTTCATATGACAACTAGCCTCGATATCGTATAAGCTACGTGATACACTTTCGAAACATCAAATAGAGATGCCATTGCGTTTTCTATCTATTTATATTTATTGGTTTCGTGTGGAGTTTGAATTCCGTGACGTTTTCAAATAGTATTGTACGAAACCTTTTTATAACTTAAGATTTTTCCTTCTTTCTATATTATAATTATATTGTATGATAATTTTCGTTAACAACAAGCATGCCTTATTTTCTAGAGTAAAAGTAGCTTAAGCTTAGTAACTTACTGTCAAAATCGATCTAGCTCAAATGGATATTTATACAAATCTAAAACTTAAGATTTCCCAGATTTAGAGGGAGCGGAAAAGGAAGATATGTTAATGACGAAAGTGCAAATTATAACACATGTTATTTGTAAATATTAAAACTACATAATCTTCAAAGGAATTAGCATAAAAACGCTGCACATGTTCGTGACCCTAATCACACGTTTCATCCGTAAAAATTTTATCCTCATGCGCTTAAAGAAGTGTCACATGAAAAAATTACATAAGTACCTACATTCACGTGTGTAAATATTTATATATAAGTAAATATTTTCATATGCATCTAGTGAAAAATTATTTGTTTGAAATTACAAACAGCTATACCAGTTTGCATAGGCTATTGGTAATATCGAATGAGATATAATAGATCTCTTATATTATTATAATATTTCATTCTTATAACAATAACTTTCTGCATAGATAATATAAAAAAAATCTAGGACAAGTTTAGGTCACGAAAACCTCAATAGAGCAAAGCTACTGTTAAAACTCAGGTTTATATGACATTATTCAGAACTGAAGCTTCTTTGGTAAACTAATTATTAAGTCTCGTTTATATTTAGACAAATCTAAAACTTTCGATTTCCGAGACTTTGAGGGAAAAAAGGAAGATATATTAGGGATTTAAAGAATTTAATTGTGATTAAAATATTGAAAGCGCCGAAAATTAATACTTAATATTAAAATGACGAACTTTAAATTAAAATGCCGCGTATTTTTGTAAATATTAGAAGTTATTAATAAAATTTTGTTGTTCAATTTAATATTTAGACTAGAGAAATTATGAAATATTTTTATATTATGTTTTATGACAAATAGTATATTAAATGACGAGTGACATATTAAAATGTCACATGTTATTTGTAAATATTAAAACTACCTAACCTTCAAACGAATTAGCATAGAAAACGCTGCAAACGCCTGATTACCGTCACTAAGATGTGCACATCTTCGTGACGGTAATCAGGCGTTTCACGTGTAAAATTTGACCCTCATGTGCCTAAAAAAGTTTCACTGCACATTACACATTATAAATACCCAATTTTGAACAAGCAAATAAACATCTGATCAAGTAAAACAAGACAAGCAATGTAAAAAGTAAAATTTAAAACAAAACCTATAATATACAGTTAACAACTTGATTCGTTTATTTCTGACGAGGATTATTTCGACTTTCGAGTTCATATAGTGAAATCCATTTATTTTCTGGCATCAGAGACTTAAAAATGTGTAAAGCGTAAAATGCAATATTAAAAAAGGGGGCAATACGCTGCGATTTAATCAAAACGGTATTAGTATAATCGCCTCGGAATGCCCATGACGTTGTTCTGACACACAGCTTACTCGTTCGGATTCAAACATATTGCTTTGATTTGAAACTACAGCTTTTATATTATAAAAATACAAAATAATATCGTATTTTTACAATAGGATATAAATTCATTTAAATCATTAGTATAGTTTTGCATTTTATGTGATTATAACTGCCTTTATATTTATTTTATTTAGACAACATATGTGAAGACCTTAAAAATCTGAAAATAAAACTTTTAATATCGATATTCGGTGAACATTGACCATGTCTTAAAAAACTAAATAAAAATCAAGATAAACTTTATTCAAGTAGGCTCAAAAAGCACTTTTCATCGTCAGTAGTCTGTTCGTTGTTAACAAATCTATCACCGGTTCGGAAAGTTGATTCCGCTGAGAAGAATCCCTCAAGAAACTCAGCGGTTACTCTTTTTAATATAATTTTGTAGGTTACGATGCGTAATATTTTGTTTCCGTTTGCAACTGGAATCAAGTCCAGATAGTTTTATAGCTTTGAAATCTTCTACAGTATTATATTTTCGTTGTAAAATGATGTTTATGACGTATTTCTTAAAATCATGTATAAGCAAATCTATTATTGATTGCGGTATCTTATTAAAAATGCTTACTGAACCTTCGTCACGCTAAAATGAGGCATAACAAGTTTATAAGTCTTGTATTAAAATTATGTACTTCGCTCTTTTTACTATATAAGTGAATATCATTATTAATTACTAATCATAGAGAACTCAAAACAGCGTCAATCAATCACTATATAAGAATTATTCTTTGAATGTTATAATACTATTTTATTTTTTTTAAAAGTCGTACATGTTTTTAATGATTCTAAGTATTCAGTTACTTATTTATAAAATTACTAGTTCGTAAAATTATTATGAATAGTTCATAGTAAGATATAGGTAAGGGAAGATAGAAAGAGAGAGAGTTACGTATTATTTCAGTCGTGTGTCCTAAATCTCACTCGATTTTTTTGTCATGCACCATTAGAGATAAATTATTAATCAATTGCAGTAATTTTTGACATATAAAAGCTTTTTTGAGTCGTTAATGTACTTATATAATGCATACATATACATTCCTAAATTATTCCGTCTACGTACTGAATTCATTTTTGAAACCTATTGAAAAAAAAGCACCCGACACCCGTTTTCGCAAAATTGGCATATGAAAGGGTGTCTTTAATCAGAGTTACAAATTCAATTTAGCCAGACAGAGGCCGATTGGGGACGATATCGGAATAATTTGCATAGTTATTATAAACATGGGTCAGTCCTGCATAAACTGTGCTCGATGACAGCTCCCGTCTCTCCAATGCAAATAAAACAAAACCATAAAGTATATGGATATGGTATTACCTCACATATTTACCGCGGTAAGCCAATATCCATAATATGAAACATCAATAGGCATTCACTAACTTTGGAGTGTTAAACGACATATCAAAGTGTATTTGTACTATCACAAACCTAGCTTTTTACTCAGTGCCTCTGAAACGGATTAAATTCACAAACACTTACTGTATTTTTCAGACTTTTATGATAGAAAAATTGCCTGAAATTGTGTAAATTAAAAAATGATTTGAACAGCGCTTCATAATGAAGTGCGTCTTTTAGTCCGATAAATAATGAACCTAAAAATGTACCTAATATTTGTAGAATGTCTTTTGGTCCCATTAATTTAAATGGCTGAGCCATAATATTGGAAGAAATTTGATATTAGGAATTAGGTAATCTATGTATACAGGAACGCGTAATTCCAAACATGTTAGTCATAATAAGACTAGGCCACAGCGAACAGTTGCCGATTTTAGTTACTAAATACATAGCGAGACTACAGTAAAAAAATATAGAATAAATTATTCAATAAGTCAAACAATATTAAAGCCGCTTCTAGAAATTTCCTCATCATAATACGAAATATGATTTATAAGCATTTCAGGTAAACTTATCTAAGGAAACGAGGAGCGCGATTATCCTTCGAATCGCCCCTTTATCCGTTGTAATCTCTCCATCTGGGAGGGGGAAGGGAGATCTTACACAGTTTTTCCGAGCGTTAAATAAATTGAAACTAGTCGCTTTAAAGCCTTTTAAGGGATTGATTAAAAACATTCTGTTCAGCAGACATTTACTTTACGTTCGTTAAATACTTTTACAAAATCTAAGTGGAATAAGAAATGCTTTTACTTTCTAAGCTTCTATCACAATACCTCTTTCAAATGTGTATTAAAACCATTAAGGTAATTAAGTAAAACTAGCTAGCAACTAACTAGCCTTGGCAGGGAATCGAGTACTCTTTATACTACTTTTAATGAGATTTATGTCAATTATAGATCTATAAACATAAATTGTTTGTCGTTGTTTGAACGATCGTTTTTGCTTACGCTGAAATTATAAACCTGTGCTGATATAGTGGTTAGACAACTGGTTTCTCGTTAAAAAAGTTACTTGATTGAATTCAGAGCAGGTAATAAGGTAGCTTTATAATAACACTTTTGTGGTAATATATATTACAGTTTAAAATTGACGTTAATGATATTATATTCACATAACAGTAGAATGGGACGAGCTTAGTATAATCTGTGCTTTATTTAGATATTAATCAATGTTTCTTTGGCTATGATAATATTACATTATTAATTACTTTTACTTCTTAATTATTGACTTTGTACAGTTCCTTTTGGTCCTTTTGGTAATAATAGTTTCGAACATAATGGTACAACACTAGTCCCTTAAGAAAACATTGCCAAGGCATTGCAAGATAATTTGGGCATTATCTAGTACATAGTTAAATATATTCTATTTTTAGCGAAAATATAACAGTACTGAAGTTTTATGTAAAAGATTTTTAGATATTAACTTTGCTTCTTGCAAAATTACACAATAAAGTTGTTATATTAAAATGTATATAGGTGGGTGACATGTAAGACCATCATCCAAATACGATATGAGTGTGGATTAAAATCGTACTTTAATTTGAGAAATCAAACATTAAAATTACATAACAATGAGCCTTTTTACGACAATGTAATATTGAACTCATAATTATAGTACTGTACTCATAGATAACAGGGGACGACCCAGATGACAGCAAGCTTTACAGATGATAGTAGACTACGCACGATCATTAATGTTATACTGTTATAATGTTTGTTATTTACAATTTTAATTATTATAATTGAACTCACAAGGCAGTATTGAATACATTTCATTATAAAGGCTACAAATTTTCGTTATTTAACAATATTAAGCCTAATGTATATGGAATATCATAAATGCAGTTCAATGAGTACACTGATCATGAAATAAATGTGAACTGGCAGTAAACAAAAAGTTAAAAGTGCGAGAGAGTGAGGCTAAAAAAGGAAGATATGTAAGGAATTAAATGAATTTAATAGTCATTAAAATATTAAAAATGTCTTTAAAATATAAATAAATAAAAAGTTATAAAAAAATTTATGCAAATAATTTAATGAAATCTCAAAGAATATTTGCAAATAAAAATGCCACGTGTTTTTTGTCAATATTAAAAATAATTAACTAAATTTTGTATTGGAAAGAGAATCTGAGAAATATTTTTATTTAACAATATATGAAAAATAATATACTTAATTATTAAATGTTATTTACAAAGATTCAAACTACCTAACCTTCAAATTAAAACAGCTGCACATCTTCGTGACGCTAATCACGAGTTTTATCAGTAAAAGTTTTACCCTCATGCGCCAAGATTCACTTCAAAAAGTACTTCTGTAACAGTAAAAACCACTACTGAGACACAAAAAGCGGACGAAATCGTCGACACCAGCTAGTAATTATATATAGTCTATACTTCGTACAATCCACAATACCTTCCTTTCAAGTTTTAATTAATATACAAAACAAAATACCGATTGCGACTATACAATCTTAATCAACATATTCAACTGGTTCGACTTTACCCTAATAAATTGTATTATTTATAGCTTTACAGTAATTGAAAATCCTTTTACGTTGCCAAACTTCAAATTGTATTTCTTTTAACGAATGTAAATATGTTACGAGATTAAGTATGAATTTTTGTAGTGAAAGCTTTTTAACCACGCAGTGCACTTCGTTGTCTAGATATTAAATTATGCTGAGCCGTCATGCTCGACTATGTAACGCTGAATTGAGTAAAGTCTACTCTCGTCGACGAGGAAGTCATACGTCAACAAGTTACTGATAAATTAATTTTCTATTTAATATAATATAACTGATAATAGTTTATACACAATTATAATTGTATATATGAATATATTGAATAGGAAAGGCTACAAGAAATGTAATATACATCTGGACAAATCTATTGGCCCACCTTGCATTTTCAGCTTCGTGTGGTCCTAGCTAGAATTTTATATTAGGTCGAGCAAAAAGTTTTTATGCAGTTTTGAACCTGGCACATTCATGCAATAGTCTTTTTTTGAATTTCGAACACAGAATTTAAAGAAACAAAAGACGAGACGAGAAGAAAAAAAAACTTGATTTTATTGGTTTACTCGGATTTAATTCTTGAAAGTGTGATTTTTCTCTTTGTTTTGCAACAAACATTACTTATTCTTACCATTAAGGTAAGGTTCTATCAATAATCAATGGATACTTCGCCTGAAGTCGCCGCCCAAGCTGTGGCACTTATCCAGGCGGGACACAGCCAACGAAATGTGAGTGTTCAACTTAATTTAAGTCGATCTGCGGTCCGAAATGTTTATTCGCGGTACCTAGAGACTGGCGGCTTTGTTCGTCGCCAAGGAAGGCCACGATCTCGGGTCACAACTGAAAGGCAGGATCGATTCATCGTGACGACCAGCTTGAGAAATCGTCACCTTACCTCCATTGAGATACAAAACCAACTTCGCGACTTCCACGGAGTATCTGTGAGCGCTCGAACAGTTCGGAGAAGGTTAAAAGAACGCGATATGGTACCACACAAGCCAGCTAATGGCCCCAAACTAACGCGAGCCCATCGAACAGCGCGCCTTCATTTCGCGCGCACTCATTTAAATTGGACTCAGCAGCATTGGAGCCGTGTACTCTTTTCTGATGAGTCTAAAATTGTGTTACATGGCAATGATGGAAGGAAGAAGGTCTACCGACGTAAGGGGGAGCGTTTTGCACAATGCTGCTTTGAAGAGAGGGTTGCTTATGGCGGTGGCTCATGGACTGTCTGGGGCGGTATATCCGCGAGCGGTAAAACTCAACTTGAGATTGTTACGGGACCACGGCTGCCAACATTAAATGCTGAAAGGTACATTCGTGAGTGCTTAGAACCTCACGTGATGCCATACGCGGACTATGTGGGCCCAAATTTCCTTTTTATGCATGATAATGCAAGAGCCCATACGGCCGGCATCGTCAGGGAATATCTTCGGGGTGTGAACATCACAGTTATGGACTGGCCAGCCAGAAGCCCAGACATGAACCCCATTGAGCACATGTGGGACGAGCTAAAAAGACTTGTTAGGGCTCGTCAGCCAGTTGCCCAGACGATGCAGGAGTTGAAAACTTCCATAGAAGAGGAATGGGAGATGATCCCCCAAAATTCCAAAGAGCGGTTGATAAACTCTATGCCTAATCGTATGAGAGCTGTGGTAAAAGCCTATGGAGGCAACACGCGCTATTAAATTAAACCTTTATTAAATTGAACATGTTTTTTATTCAATAATCAAGTGCCTTCATCAAGGCGCATACCCGACTTGTTAGGCGTAGCTCCATGTCGTGTGGTATTCTGAATTCAAATTTAAAACATTACGATCGAAAAAGATGGTAAAAAGTACCAGGTTTAAAACTGCATCAATAGTTTTTGTTCAATCTAGCAATAATATTTCGGTAGGGGCCATCGAAACCTGAACTCTAAGGTGGGCCAATAGATGTGTCCGGAATAGTATTTCCTTAAACAATGCCAATGCACTGCAAATATTTCAAATGTAAAAAACGCATTATTATTTTTAATAAAATGCTTTCTATGCGATCTTATTACCTAACGGTTAGTGGGATATTTTATGAAGTAAACTCGATTGTACAGTATAAAACCTGAGTAAAATACAATAATACATATTGGGAATCAATCGGTTTGTACGAAGTCACAGCGCTACAATAAACCTATCTGTCGACAGACAAATCGATACAGATTAGGGAGATCCGGCACGTCCAATAAAATGTGCCAATACAGCGCTATTTTATACAAAAACGTTACTCTTTTTAGATAAAATACTAAATATGTAGCTACAGAAGACAAATATCTTCTGCTAAAAACACAGGACTGCTTTTGAAAGACTTGTTGAATTGCAAATGCTATATAATAAAACGTCAAAGTATATTAAGAATGCTTTTTTCTAATGGCTTATAGAATAATAGAATTACAAGTTTACATTATTAATTTTATCACATTAAATCGAAGCAAAGCGCGATAGTTTGATATTTATAAATAACAGTATTATACTTGTAACATTTCAATATATGAGCTTTTGTAATATCTTAACACTATATCTATATAATACAGTCATAAATATCAAAACAGTGCTTATTCTAGAAGGCTGAATGAGCTCATGAATCGTAATTTATCAGTCTGTCCGTAACAAATATACCACCGGTTCGGAAAGCTGACTCATTGCGTCATTACTTACAGGTGACAAATTTTTACGAAACTTCCTTCACAATTAAGCTTTATTCAACATGTCTAAACTAATCAACTCTTAACTATTATTTTAAGTTTTGATCGAGAGAAAATCGTGTCGCCCACATGTATATTTCGTAAAATAAAAATACTATATTGATTTTGAGTTTGTATTAATTGGTACTTCGAAACATAGATAATTCTAACTTTTATTTGAAAAATAGTTATAATACCAGATAATAAATGTATATTAGATTACGTAAATATACATTATTGTGGAAATCGGATGTTTTCATGTACAATAAATCACTAACAGAGCCTCGTAAGCCAACCAATGCGTCACCAATCAGCCGCTGTCGTATCACCGTACTTTAGCTTATACATAAAGCATTCTTTATGTGGATTTCCAATGTTTAATTTAGTTTCAATACATTATGTTACTATGATTTTGTAATAATATAATCACAAAGATGATATATATGTATTTGTTGTTGTTTCTATCTCAAAAAACGTGTGCTATAAAACAAATTAAAATAAATTCATAATCCTCCTAGCAAGAACTTTAAAAAACTTATAGGAAGAAACTTTTAAACCTTTTTTTTCGTGAGCTTTTAAAAAATAGCGGAATCCATATTACAATTATCGATTAATTTCATTAAAATAACGTGAACACGGCCCGATACAACCTAAACTATCCTTATTATTACTAGATTAAAGTTACAGAACCTGATAAAATGTTGCAATAATAATAATAATATACACTAATTAAACATATAGATAAACATAGACATATTTGATATATACACATTAATGGCATATATGGCTTATAGAAAAGAAAGTTTCGACACGTGATGTTCGAATTCTTTTTGATAAGATATATTTATAAAACCACTTAGTAAATCTATGTCAGAGTTTTTTGTGGGGTCTTCTCGGGCCAGGGCGGGAAGGAACCCTCGTAACTTTAGATTTTAAGTTGTTCTTTCATACCATTATCAGACGTACATTAAAATTGGTGTGTGGAAAAAAAATAATATTTAACGATGCAAAAGTGCTGTAATAGTTCTACTTGAATAAAGATATTCTAATTTGATTTGATTTGATTATGAATATTGTCTTTAGTGTCACTGTATATTGTTTATGAGCAAACCATAAACTTTAATTGGAAAGCTATAGGCTATCTGTGATTAGATCACGCGTAAGTACACGATATCGTGTGAATTGGGGATTTCCGCACGCCATAAATCAGTCAGGGATCGAGGTAAGCCAACCAATACGTCATCGGCCAACCGCTGTCGTATCGGTGTACTTACACTGGGGAATGACCCATTTCGTACTATGACTCCGTGAATGATATGTGACGTTTGATTTAAAGTAAGGTTATGCTAATACTTAATAGAGAGAAGTTTATTGGGAGGGAGGCGATGAAACTAAATACAAATATAAAGAATAAAAGAAAAGACCAATAACAATCAGTCTGCAGAACATTAAATTGGCAATGAGCGAGACATATGAGAGAAGAAGGAAAAATGGACTATAATAATAACTAAACGGCACTCCATGAAACTGCCGCATTGGTCTAATGATCAGCTTGGTTGGCTGCAGACATCCTTGCAGAGGGCCTTGGTTCGAGTTCCGGGTCAGGTGAGTTACAAATTGATATTGACTTTTCTGTTAAGAATTCCTCAGTACTTGCCCGAATTTGGGAAGTTGGCGATGTCTTTCAACCCCGTACCTCGAAGAGCACATTAAGCCGTTGGTAGGGTTAGAGAGTACATACACTTGTGTACTATGCTTCAGGCTTTTACGGGGCATAGTGATAGTCTCCTAATTCTTGCGTAGGTTCAAGAAGAAGAACTGACGTTTGACTGCCCTGTATTCACCAACTTGAGTTAAAATTAATAAAAAACTTAACAGAGACACTGTACAAGAAATACTAACACAAAAACAACGTCAGAATTTTGATGGAGTACTTAAAATAGTCAATAAAAGGAATGATCATCACAGGCAGATCGAAACCATGACCAATTAGATCCTTGTTATCTACCTTTAGTTATAATGTACAGAAAACAATATATACCTGTTATCCTTATTTACATCGCTGCTATGTTCGACATTTACGCATTGATATTTTAAGTTATTTAAACATATGCAATTACATTTGTTTTAAATTTACTATAATAGCAACTGAATTGTAGAAGCACGTTGTTATTGAAATGGCTTTTAAAATTGTTGATAAATTATGACAACTGTCATATATAATAAGAAATTATTGCTACGAACATTAAAATATCACTACTGCTTCTATGTAAACCTATTTAGGCATAATTATAATCAAAAATAATGAATCATTATTAAAATGTATTAAAATGTTTTTAAATAAAGCCCCAATCTCCACATCGGGGGAATCTGGTATAAAAAGCTCATCTCCTATGAGTGAGGAGGTTTGTGCCCAGCTGTTGAACGTTGAGCTGCTACATATCTTACTTCTGGGAATAGAATTAAAAGAGGACAAAAAAGCAATAGAAGGTTTATGACAACAGGAGAAACGTATGCTGAAAATAAAGTTTGAGTTAAGACAGTTAAGTTAAGCAGTAAAAGCTTATTTTGTTTTATTATTTTTGTATATTAATGCTATGCACTTTGCATAAGCTATGATTAAGCTATGCATTTTATTGTGTTGTTATTAAACGAAACTATGCCATCACACTCAAATTTAAAAGCTCGTTCGAGTAAAGTCCGCTCGATTAAAGTGATTTATAGTCTGCTATATTTTAATATGTTATATTATATTACTCCTGATACTTTATTGACAACAATTTATATATAATATAGAACAAAAAATATGCTTATATTTTATGGTAGAACATGTTTTAAACAAATCACTACATTTCTTCTATTTAACGCTTTTGTCAGATCTGTTTTAGAATATTCATCTACAGTTTGGAATCTTCAGTATTTGTGCTATAAAAAACAAATTGAACGTATACATATAAAAATTTTAAAACACTTGAAATATAAATGTTATATGTATAATAGGCCAATGCCTAGTAATATTCTTTCACCTGAGAATCGGGGTCCGGAGACAGATTTAATGCTTTTATACAAAAAAAAATATTTAATGTGCATTTTTGTAATACTAATTATGCTAAAAAATCATTTATTATACGTTGTGAAATATTTAAAAATCTAGGTTATATAGACATATTTAATGATGGAAGTCCTCAGTCAAAAGAAAGATTAAATCTTACCTGTTAAGTAAAAAGTACAAAAAGAAAAAATTGTTAAGATAAATGCACAATAACACTATGTTTTAGTTATTAGTGAAAATTTTTCTGATGGATGGTTAAGTTTTAAGTGAATGCCTATGTTAGTCTATAAGTAAATTGTTTTTCTCCCAAATAAAAATCTAGTCTTAAGCACATTCCGAGTTTTTTATGTTGTAAGAAATTATCAAAATAAATCAAACTTATACTCGATTACTATTATTTTTGTAGATAAAAAGTAACATTCTTTGTCCTATTTTATAATTACTTAAATGCAGTAAGTGCAGTCATTGTCTTTACAGAGCTGAAAATATAAAGCCACTGCAATGTAACTTAGCCTTATCATACGTTACAGCTTAATCGGCTTGAGATTCGGTAGCCTATAAGATAAGGCTGTTTTGCATGTTTTAGCAAAACCGTTTATGTTACTGAGTGTCTTACTATTTATATATACAAATTTAATAAATGTTAAGTCTCACCAGAAGTTTAAAAAGTATACTCGAACTTGAGAGGATGAATAAAAAAGTATTCATAGTTAAGTTATATAAAGCAAGTTAGCACTAATATTAGGAATTGAATAAATCAGATAAAAATATTCATATTAGAACTAAACAAACATGCATGCTATGTTTTACAGATAAGAATAAAGTCGTGCACGATAATTTTTATCAGCTAATATTGATCTCCATTTATCACAGAGCTTTCAATAATATTCTTATCTACGTATATCACAACCTTTTATAATTCTCCTCTTGACACTGATAGTAAATTGATTGTCTTTGATTAAACCCTGTTAGGTAATTTTGAGTATAGCTAGGGTTCAAAATTAAATTTGTTATTCGTCTATTAAATAACATACCTTTCGTCAGTTCTTCAAATTGTTATATATTTTTGCTTGGTTGGAAAAACACTTCTTTACTACGTACACATTATGAGTATGAGATAAACGTTCATTTAACGGTGATAAAGTAAGACAAGTTTGTAACGCTGTGATGTCATAAGAATATATTCAAATATAATTAACAATTCAGTTAAGGGTAACTGTAAATCCGTCCATAACAAACAAAAGTTATCTTTTGAAAATTCGTACTATAGTTTGAAGAAATACTTTAAAAAACTTAAGAGTTAATAGATTTCTCTAGACGTCTAAATTAAATCGTGTAAATTAAAATTTACATTGTAATGATAGGTTCTTCTCAGAACAAGACACCAAGGAACCTTCATAATTTTACGATAGAAGTCGTCCTTTAACATCTCCTTTAGTCGTACTTTAAAATAGAATTGATATGAAAACGACGTTTGATGATTCAGGTCCGGTGAAAGTCTACTTGCATAATTTATATCGATAAATAATCTAACAATTGAACATTTTGAAAACTTAAGTCATGAACATCAAAATGTAGTTTATTAATACACGTAACAAAGAAAAACGATTACAAGAAGGCGTCCTTGATAAGAATTTGAAATACTGTAGAGCTTAAATAAGACAATTTTTTAAAGTTAAACCAGTTAAATGTGATGGATAAGATTGTATATTGATAGTCAGTAAAAAGTAAATCTAGCAGCCCATTAACGGCCCACTGCTGGGCACAGGTCTTCTCTCAGAGCATAGACCCACCACGCAGCTCCACTGCGGATTGGCAGGCACAGTACACAAGTGCACTCTGTATTCCTCCATTCTCATAGTCCGACGTGACTGTAATCCGACACGACTGGAGAGATCAGGCGCAGGACCAACGGCTTAACCTGCTCTCAGAAGCACGGGGTTGGGAGTGGCACACTGCCAAATTTTTTCCCAACTTCAGCCAAATATTGAGAAAATCTTAATAGAAAACTCGATATCGATTTCACATTGGCCCGACTCGGGACTCAAACCCAGGACCTCATGTCTGTAGTCGAACATGCTAGCCACTAGACCAATGAGGCAGTCCATCGTCATCATTCGCATCGTCAGTACTTGGTGTTTTTTGGTGTGTGATGGATTCCATTATAGGATTGACTGCTTGTACATAACTCGAAAATATTCCAACCTTTTGTTTAGGACAGAATAGAATCCAAAATAAGTATATTTTCTTGCGTTAAAAACATATTTAAATCGTAAGATGTGAGACTTCTACATCACAAAATGTCAAAAAGTTGATAGTTGATTTAAATGTGTTGTTTAATATTCAAACGGCCCACAAAATTAGCTTTCTTTGTGTTATGTTATAATCTTTTAAAGCAGCGATATGAAGTTTGATTGTTTTATTACATTTATAACCAAGAATATTAACTACTTTATTGAAGTGCAAAGGGTTTTATTATTTGTCATAATACGTCGTAGGGGGATTATGTTACCAGAAGATCAGCTTACATTAAACCTATTGTACTAACGTTACACATACATTGTATATTACATACAAATAGGGGGTGAAACGGCGAGGCCGAGAGACTGTCACGTGTGATACGTACTCTATAGTTGAAACAAGAAATTGCACTCTCGGCCTCATTAGAGTTTGAGAGCGTGTTGTTTGCCTGCTTGTTCAATAAAGGTTGTGCCATAAACGCTTAATAGCAGAAATAAAAACGTAAAATTTTATAAATATTGTTGTATATTCGCAAATACAATATGGCCATTCGATTTAATTCATTTTTATCTTCCATTTCTGACATTATCCCACCACAGGCTCCATCCATATTCCCAGGGGCGCCCTTAATTAATCCAATATTCCTCCACACAGGACCAGATAAGAGTTTTAGTTCAACACTGTTCCAAACCAAGATTCGGTGTTACAGGAGACGCCCTTGGAGCAGCGTTTCCAGTAAGTCTAGGTCTTTTAAGGACTCGACCTCGAAATAAAGTGGCGAGGCTCCTTTAGAACTCGCCTTCTCTCCTGATTACACACATAATAAAAAAAAACATCATTTAAAGACCAATTCTGACAAAAAAATCAGATTTACTGTATTTTCATATTTTTTGTTGAGTACGTCTAGTATATTATATACCAAGCACATTGTTTGGCTAGGCACTGGCACCAAAAATACAGGTTTTCCTAGTTTAGGGGCCAGGATGTCACAGAAAAATGTGTAAATTGTATGTAATAAATAAATATTTCATTTCATTTCATATTTCATTTCATATTTCATTTCATATTTCATTTCATATTTAATTTCATATTTCATATATTTCATATGTTGAAAACTTTAAATTTTATCAATATAAATGAAGCTGTGATACATTTTATGAATAATCGATTTAATATTTCTTATGCAAATTATCTTGTATGGGGCAGAGACTTGGACTTTCAAATCAAAAGACTGTAACTGCATAGATGCCTTTGAGATGTAGTGTTAGAGAAAAATGCTACGCATTCCATGGATAGCGAATACTGGATGAACCGAACACCATGGAACTACCGAGACTTTCATCCACGTGCCTTCCAAGAACTCTTGAGTTATTTGGCCACATAGCCCATTAACCCGGTTATAAATTAGAAATACTTATTGTTATCTGGAAAATTGAAGGAAAAAGACCAAGAGTCAGAGTCACCACTTTCAAAACTCAGATCTCGGATGCAGTCCATGTGGCACAAAATAGGAAGAGATGGCGTAGCATTGCAGGAGAGAACCTACTATGAGATGTCACGACACACGAATGCACAATAAAGTATTGTAATTAGGTAACCTAGGGAAATTTACGCATAGAAAGTCAATCAGTATTTTTAACATTATATACTTTACTTTCCAAGCGATTTGTCAATCTTTTGTACTATTACAATTCTAACAAATCTCGTTATTAATTTATTTTCACTTCTACAGGAGCAAATATTTTTTAGGAATAGATAACACGTTACAGTACATTATTCGAAATACGTATAAATTACTCAAAAAAGACACTTTCAGATATCGTTCAGTTATCATACCCAGCAATTTATAACAAAAACCGTTCGTTTCTGTGCCCACAAAACATCCATTTTAAATGTAAAATAATACAGTATAGCAGACAAAGGGAACGTCGAACAAAAACCGTTCGACTCAAAGTTAGTTACATTTTGCGCTATAAAAACTAACTACACGATTACTTATCGCAGTGGTCAGACAATTTCTTTGCTTTTCAGCTCAACCCGAAAACTTTCTGTTCTTGTAGAGAAATAACACATTAAAATTCCTCAAACTCGCTCACTCGCAAAATATTTTGTAGACGTCGTAATCTTTTTTTGTAGACGTTGAAGACTATATAGTTGAATATCTTAGTTTGAACACTTAAATTATACTACACTAAGCAGCCTTAACTTATTAACGACGTAGCAAGTTATTTTTTTAAAAAATGAGTTCCTAGGATATCTAGCACGAACTTCTTCACTGCTTACATACAAGAAAATATTTAAACATTTACCGCTGGATAAAATTACAAAAAAAGGGTTTTAATTAATTAATATCTCAAAAAAAAATGTTATAACCTAGAATGGTCTAATACAAGTTGAAATAGGTATTTGAAATTGACAGAATCAAGATATATATAAGGAGAATGTAAACTAATGATAATTATACTAAAAGTTGTTTATTAATGGTTTCTATATAAACATACTGAGACACTCTTTATCAAACATTTTGAGTAAATTTGATAATATATTAATTATAAAGGTCTTTATTGCTTTTGAAGCCTTTATGGTTAATGGGTAAAGATAATCACTGAGGTAAACTAATTCACAAAAAGCAGGTAATATAACGTAAGCATTCCTTTATCTTATAATATTACTTACCTACTAGCTTTCATTACTGTATGTTAGTAATTGATTTTGTTTGTTTTGAAGGTGGTTCTTTTTTTGTAAAAACTTTTATTTATTATTTAATTTTTAGTGAATCTGAAATACACTAATATTTTCGAATGTTTTGTACACCTTAAAACGTGCTGCTTATATGAGGCAGCACCGATTAAATGAAACAACTTTCCAAAGTGAAATTTACATGCCGCACCCGGGATTGAACCCGCAACCGGTATACGTTACAGGTCAGTTGTTTTGCCTCCTCGCTATTGACAGTATTTTATATGGTAATCGAGCACATCACTAATACGAAAAAATTCCCCCCCCCCCCC
>JACTOM010000063.1:2224248-2460748 GCA_015832385.1 Elymnias hypermnestra | reverse complement strand
CCCCCCCCCCCCCCCCGACTCTGCTACAGCCACGTGATACACCTTATAATATTGTAATGTAGCAACAAACGTAAGGTCATTGCCATTTGATTACACGCAGTTATATATTCTGCCATAAATCGTACCCTTACTGTAAGCCGTTGAGGAGTTCCATAGTAGACTACGACAATCACTTGACCATACCGACGTTACGGTAGATGTCTCAAATATCCGGAGAGCTTATAAAAAGCTTCTGCCGAGTATCGTTAATTTGCTCCTAAGATTTGAAGAGTTCCGTTACTTTGTCAGGGATCCCATGATCAGAATGTAACCAAACTATCATAAAATAACCTTTGAAGTATATCCTTTCAAATAAAAAAAGAATCATCGAAATCAGTTGGCGTGATCTTAAGTTATACGTCCATTTGTGGCGCACATGCTTAATGCAAATTTAACACTTATCCGGTTTTCTCATGGATACCATCACCAGATCAATAGATTAAAAAAATGGGACCCTACGACAAGCATCACCTTTCATATAAAAAAGTCATCAAGATCGGTTCTCCCAGTCGAAAGTTATGAGGTAACAAACATAAAAAAATAACAGACGAATTGATAACCTCCTCATTTTTTTGAAGTCGGTTGACAAAAAACAGCATTTAATAATTAAATAAAAGTGGTATAATTTATTAATATGTAAGATCTCATAAAACCGCAAAATAATTATAAATGAAATACAAATTACGGGATGAACGTGTACATTGTATTTTTTTTATCTGTAATTGTAGAATTCTCCATAAAAAATAATAACAACACGCAAATGTATCCGTACTTAAAGCTATAAGGCTATTGGCGTGTTAGTATTACGTAAAAACAATTCTACTAAAATCCCAACGGTAAAACTGGATATTATATATAATACTTATTTTATACAGAAAGCAAAACACTATGAATGTCAAATAAAGTAATGTATACAACGTATTTAATGATAATTACCTTATAATGAGTGGTATAAATAATAATCTTTTCGTGTGTGATGTCCATCCGCCGTGTTGTGCGTGATGCGTTATAATTTTTTAAACTGAGTGACACACTGTTGTTTTGATCGATGAACTTAAATTTGAAACCAAAACAATATAATTTGCATTAAAACTCAGAGCTTTTGCTAATAGAACTTTAATTATATATATATCTCGTGTGCTAGTTATATTACGCATTCTGTTGTTTATTAGGCACATTTGTATGTTATTTAATTCTAACAATCCTTACTGTTTATTTAGACAAAAACATGTTTAAAGTTTATTTATAGGAAAACTGTAACATACTGTTTTTAATTATATGTACGTGTTGAAAAATTTTAATGACAATGTGATCTTTTTCAAAAAATTTAAGGAGGTATTCTAATCGACTATTTTTTTACTACACTAAACTATTTTTCTCTTCGTGTGTGAATCTGTTAACCCAAATTCAATGCTAGTTTATTCAGGGGTACTCAAGAATAGTATAAATTAATAATTCGATCCGATAAGTAACGGATTACAATATACTTTCTCAAGATCACAACAAGAGATACCGCACGAAATTTCTGTATCATCTATCGTTGTCACTGCCGTCGTCATAGCCGTTGTCGTCGTCGTTATCGTCATCATCGTAGTTGTCATCTACTACGTTACAGAATGCTGCCTCGAGAGAATAGTGACAAGTTCAAAAAACTTATTTTAATTTTACATGTTAGCCTTTTGAAAATTTAACAATATACTTACATTAACCAATGACAACGACAATTTTAGAGCTCTTTTTGCCAAATTAAATATATTAATTTATAAACAAGAATATGTAGAACCTTTTGGATAATTATACAATCAGATAGACACCTCCTGAATTATGTGTCATTAACAAAAAAATTGGGATATCTGATTATCCATCCAAAGCAGCGCTGTATCTCGAATATAACGTAACAGTGTCGTTGCGTGACAGACATTTAGTTGAGTGCCTCTTTGATAAAACCCTTTAAACCGTGGCGATGGTACCATGTCTCGATGTAAAATTTAGTATTACCCTTTAGTCCCGCTATCCTATTACCAACTTGCTCAATATGCTTCTACGGTAATGTTGCTCAATAGAGCTTCTTTTTATGATAAAATGCCTTTCTTATAAGTTGTAAATGATTTCCAATACCGTATCTTTTGGGTCATAAATTTTGATGGATTACGACCGAGGATATTTTTTTTTATAATAAATAACTATTATTATAAAAAAAAATAGATGAACGCTTTATGATAGTTTGATGAACTAAAATCCACGAATAGACAAGATTCTGGAACAAATTTACTTATTTTATTATTATTAGGGCGTACAAAGTCTATAATACCAAGCTCCGTCCTGACGCAGTCATTTTATATTTACAGAAAACATATCCACTGATTTTAGCTTCTCAGAACCCTGTTTATTGACCTTATGCGATTATGATGTTTTTTTTTTAGAATAAGGAATTCATTTGTATCTTGTATTAACACGATCAAAACAATTTTTGGTACCTTATTTGAGTATCAAACTATATAGGGCTTTGTTTTCGTGAATATGCTAATTCAGATCCAGTCGAAAAGGAGGGCAATCTTCCTTTTGGAGACCATTTATATATGTTAGCATTTATCTTGTTTTTTTTTTTAGTATAGTGTGCTAGCAAGTTTTAACATTAAAAGTAGTCTATATATTATAGACGGTGAAGCAATTTAAATACTTAGGACACTTGTTAAGTGAAGATCTGAAAGATAACATTGAAGAGCACGTACGAAGGACCCTGGCCATAAGGTCATGATCATCAACATGATCACACGTAGATTTGCTAACTACAGTACCGAAGTTAAGCAGATATTATTGCAAGTATATTGTTTATCGTATAGTGACAATCCGGCGCGCGTTTCTCCAGTTCTCAGGTGACGGTCGGCCAGAGGGGTCGACCATTGTAACTGTCGCATTCCTAGCTATTCTTATTAATGAGTTTGGGTAATTTTAGTTTAATTGATATCGGGGACATTAAATGATTGAACATTGTAATCTGAGTTAATTAATAAAGTGGTTCCACCAACATTACCCACCAACACCCACAGTATGGAAATTAAATTATGGATGCTATTAATGACGATGTCGGCGGAGAACCCTACGCCCTTATGCTTTATGCTCCTCCTTCTCTCTTATTTTACGACATTTATTTGTTTTTAATAACTCGACTAGGATTAGAGTAGAGTCGAGGTTAGGCCACCAAAACAAATGTAGTATTTTCGTAGAGCCAGGAACATCCTAAAACTATAAACATCCAGTTTTGTAGTTAAGTTACGTAACAAATTACGATCAAGGTCTTTCAAGTTGCGAGAAAGATAATCTTAAATAAGCAAACAGGCACAGGTAAATGGTCGATAAACTCGCCGCATTCGGACTAAAATAAAAATAAAGAAATCAATATCACATTGCGGGGAAATAAATCGTTCCTCATTTGACGATGACATTAATAAGGGTGTTCACTCGCTTATACTTTATTCTGTTACAAATAAAATTGCAGGCAAGTTTACTAAGAACTGGTTTACTGTATGATTATCCTTATTTATTTACACATTTACGTCCAGCATTTTATGCTATGGAACACTAACAATGGTTCAGTTAGTCCTATTTGAGGGACTAGAAGAGTCTTATATATTATAGTGTTTGCTGGAAGGTTTTATCAAAATTTATTCTACATTACCAGAGTAACAATGTTTACAATATGTGTAGTTACAAATCATTGTCAATAATGTGTTGTCAGCAATGTTATATTAAATAATGAAATGAAATAGCAGTGAGGCGTTTAATATATCCCCTTCTATACATTAGTCGACTAAAGCAGACTACATACGAACAATCATTACATAACCGAGCGTGACGGCTCAATTTCATTAATTCCTCACAAAATAAAGGGGACAACGCGCTCATATGAAGGTTCAATTCAATAATTGCTAAAAATATAAAGGTAACTAGCAGCCCATTAACGTCCCACTGCTGGGCAAAGGTCTCCTCACTCATAGGAGAGAAGGGTTTTTAGAGCATAGCGTAGCATAGCATAGATCCATCACGTCGCTCCAGTGCGGATTGGCAGGCATAGTACACAAGTGCACTCTCTTTTCCTTCACTCTCATAGTCGGATGTGACGGGAATCTGATACAACCGGAGAGATAAGGCGCAGGATCGACGGCTTAACGTGCTCTCCGAGGCACGGGGTGGAGCACATGCTGCAAACTTCCCAACTTCGTAGAGAAAATCTTAATAGAAAACTCAATATTGACATTTCAATTGACCCGACCTGGAACTTGAATCCAGGACCTCAATTCTGTAGTCGAACATGCTAATCACTAGAGCGATGAGTTAGCTCATTACATGTGTACATGTTTATAAATGAATACCTAACAGTTTGTGTATCAAATCTACTAATTCAAACCAAGACAAAGCGCTACAGTGAAAAGTAATCATTACTTTCGGTCGCTATAATTAGTGACGGGAAATTGAAATAAATTACACAAAGCCACAGTTTAAAGGAAAATAATATCCCTAAAAGGCAAATTGGGATTTCACAAAGTGATCTATGCGTAGGATTGCCACACTTTCAATTTTAATCAGACGTTATCAACTAATATTTACGAAAAAATATTCTATAAAAAAATATTTACATTCCATTAACCAGTACAAGGCGTGGTTTTTATTCCTAAGATTCTAATCTTAAAATTATACAGACAACACAGAACAAACTACTAAAAGTACTAATCCACTATAACTTCCTTACATCGACAGAAAAGATATGTAAAGAAACCAAACTAATGAACAAAGTAATACCTACAAATACTACACATGCATTCTTATTCGAAAAATAATGAATAAAGAACTTCATACAAATATAAGCCTCATGACTAGAAATACAAATCCGTCTTTAAAACGTTTAAGAAGTTCAAACAATATAACTATACGGCAATCGTGAACCAATTATGGCAAGAAAAATATTGCGTTTAAGTGCTCAAATATATAATAAACTACCCAATGCTATTAAGCAAACCAAAAGTATAATAAATTAAAAAAAAAAAATGAAAATTTTACCTATTAAATTTAATAGCTTTAACTAAAATCCCAACTAATTATTATTTGTCACATCCAGTTACGCAGCATCAATATTTTACACTAGTGACCTGGGATTTCTTTATTTTGTTTTACTGTATATTAATAACCTGTGTAATTTACTATTTGTTCACCTCAAAAAATTAATTGTTCTTTTTTTAAGTAGTAATAAGATTGTTTACAGAAATGTATCAGCGAAAGTGCAGAACTTTTTATTATGTATTAGCCTGTAAATTAATATGTCGGAGAATAAGAGAGAACAGAGACGCATAAAGCACAGGGGCGTAGGGTTCTCCGCCGACATTGTTATGAATTGGTTCCATTATTTAATTTCTTATTCTGTGGGCGTTCATGGGTATTGTTGGTGCAATCAAACACTTTATTAATTAACTCGGTTTATAATGTTCAATCACTTAATGTTCCCGATATCAATTTACACAAACTCATTAACACTAATAGCTAGGAACGCGACAGTTTCAATAGTCGACCACTCCAGCCGACCACCGCTCGAGAACTCCCGAGAGACGGGCCGTACTGCCACTTATTGACTCTGCCCCCACGCCGATACAAAGATGGCGCCAGCGTTCTACAGACTAATACGCACGGACCAGCGATTCACAGACTTTATGGAAATAAATGGCTTCAACCATAAGATTCACATAAAAAATAAACTAGCAAAAAAAATATTCCTAGTTGATTATTGAAAATAGTTTCAAAATAAATGCCTATAAATACAAATAGTATTTATTCGTTTTTCTTTCACCATAATTACGTGTATAATCGCCACGTCTTCTTCCGTTGTTTTGAAGTGAGACTTCTTTAGGCGCATGTGGATAAAATATTTTCGGATGAAACGCGTGATTAGCGTCACGAAGATGTGTAGCGTTTTTTATGCCACTTCGTTTGAAGTTTAGGTAGTTTTAATATTTACAAATAACAAATAGTATTTTAATTTGCCACACGTCATTTAATAATTTAATATACTATTTTTCATAAAATAAATATATTTCATAAATTCTTATCTAAATTTAAAAAAAAACACGTGGCATTTTAATTACAATTCGTCATTTGAGATTTNATACAAATAGTATTTATTCGTTTTTCTTTCACCATAATTACGTGTATAATCGCCACGTCTTCTTCCGTTGTTTTGAAGTGAGACTTCTTTAGGCGCATGTGGATAAAATATTTTCGGATGAAACGCGTGATTAGCGTCACGAAGATGTGTAGCGTTTTTTATGCCACTTCGTTTGAAGTTTAGGTAGTTTTAATATTTACAAATAACAAATATTATTTACAGTTCGTCATTTGAGATTTCAATAAATTATTAGTATTAATTTTCGACACATAATAATTTAATGACAATTCAATTCATGAAATTCTTAACATAGCTTCCTTTTTCCCTCCCTCTAAGTTTCGGAAATCTAATGTTTTAAATTTGTATAAATAAAAATAAGACTTAAAAATTAGTTTACGAAAGAGGTTTCACTTCTGACATGTGTACTTTGCACGCATGCACTTTTAACTTTAAAAAATATAAAAATACTTGTATTTCATATGAATAATTACTATAAATTGTTCTCTATCAAATATTTAACATTCATAACCAATCCATGAAAAGCAAAATGTAAATGAAACTATTAATTAAATTACATAAAAAATAAATATTTTTATATCCTCATTTTATTTGCTACAAATGTGGTAATTATAAATATAAGGAGACGTCTAAATGAAATTCCAACTAAGCGCAAAGTTAAGTTTACGTTGTAGATAACTGAAGGTTTTTCTTAAGGGTTCTTAATCCAATTAGTGAAGTCCTGGAGAGTCTTAAAGAAGCTTTACAGAACAAAGACTGCAAGTATAGATGGAAATCTAAAGTATTTATATTTAACAAATTTTTTTATGTCAAATGGCTTGAAATTCTTCGTTTTATTAAGCTTGGGAAACCAGGAAATCAAGGGATCTAGGATATTGTATCATTTTGCGTGGAAATTAATTATTTCCAAAAGTAGTTTCCAAAACAGGTAGATATGAAAGCATTTTTAATATATATTCTGCTGACAAAGTGGAAAATACTAGGCTTAACATATTTTTATCCACTTATCAGATCTTATATTGTAATGATAAATACATCAAGTACAATTTTAAAAAACAATGCATTTAAATAAACAAGTTCAATCTCGATTAATCGTTTTATTCGTGAAAAACATTGAGCTACATACCAATAAAGGCAAATACTGTGAAATTAAATCTAATTACAAAGGTTTGAAGATTAATATCTATACAAAAATATATTATACCGTAATGATGATGACATAAAAAAACGCACACCCGACTGAGTTTGTTGAGGGCTCTTCTCAGATCAGGGCGCGAAGGAACCCTCGTAACTTTAGATTGTAAGTCGTACTTTAATGTTATCATCAGTCATACATTTAAATATTATATGAAAAAAAAACGATATTTGACGATTTAAAAGTGCTGTAATAAGCCTACTTGAATAAAGATATTTTGTCTTTGTCTAGTATTGGGACTCATTGTTATTATAATAAGAAACGTGTAATATAGATATAAAAATATATATATTTCTACAGCACGGTCCCAGAAAACCTTAATTAAAAAAGTTACTTCAAAAATTATACTATACTTTACTCAGGACAGGTCGCGAAGGAATTATATGTAAAAGATTTTAAATCGTTCTTTGGAAATAATGTATGGAAAAATATTAATTTTACGATCCAAAAGTGCTACTTGAATAAATAATTTTAGATTCTATTTTATTCTGATCCTTTATAAGGGAAACTTATATTAAAGAAGTAAGAAAACGTATCTCCTATATCCGGTTAGAGTATTAAGATAAGCTTTCTTATATATCCAGTAATGTATGTAACATTTTGTTGATAAAAACAATTTGCTGTGTAGAAACTTCCCGGCCTAGATAACGCTCGTAGAGAGAAGTGATCTCGCCTGAAAGCGCAGGGACATTAATTATTCAACGGCTATTCATTTGAATTGCTACTTCATGCAGTCTTGTGTAAATATTGCTTCCAATACATAGCGATGTTATATCAATTACTTCGTATCGTCATATAAATAAACAATCGAAGCCTGTGTTTCTCTTTCAGAGACTGTAATATCGAAAATATGTGTGAATTTTTATTTAAATACTTTTTTATTGCTGACAGATTTACAGTGGCTTAATTTCATATTACTACCATATAGTTTCTACAATGCATAGTATTAGAGATGTCCCTTTGTTTTCACACTGCGAAATGTGAAATGTAACTGGGAATGTGTGCTGAAACCCAGCGATACCATCCTCATCCTTTAGGGGAGCACTAAGGATCGGTAGACGCAATCTACCCTGGTGCTCCGGAAGACTTTTCCGCTGGAAAACTTAGAAAGGAGGCAGGCAAAAGTCTACGCCTCCCACCTCCCAACGTCTTGCGCCTGAGAAGAGAAGGGTCCAAAACGTCCTCCCTCTGCCTCTCGTAGCCTCCTTTAGTGAAATAACAATTTCACAGGAGGCTTCTGCCCTTCACTCCCTTTGCATTCCGACTAATTCAGACTCAAATTACAAGAAGCTATTTACTAAATCCCGCGAATCCCCCGATAAAATAGAAATATGGGGAAATCCGTTATTTATTAGACGTATTCTATACATAAATCCAACTACTCGATACTCTTGATACTACATACACATTTTTATTCACGCTGGATGCCTTTACACAACCCGACCAGATCAAAAATCTAAACAATAGTGTGTGAATCGCTGGCAAGCTAAAATTATCCTCAGCATTAGAGGTTCAGTAGACGCAATTTACTCTGATACTCTGGGGAATTACCGCTAAAATAACTTAGAGAAGAGGCAGGAGAAGCGTAAATCTACGCCTACCTCAAAAAATTAATCATGTAATCCGTATATAAAGTATAAAATACAAATATAGGCGAAACACGATCACTAATTAAAAATTTAGAAGTCTCCAGTTTAATAGGAAACGACACGGGCGACGCCACGGAACACAGCGAGTCCAGTCCTCTACATTATCAGCTATCTGCTTGTGAAAGCTCCATCGAAATTGCTCTCGGGTGATCCAGTAAAATTTTTAATTGAAATACGATATGACGTCAATTTTTCCAAGCCGTTGAGAGTTATTCAATAATTGAACTATGAACAATTAAGCGTTGAGTGCTCAATATCCGGTCCCCGTTTGATATGACTCGAATAATGGTTGTTATTTAAAAAATCGATTTGATAAACAAAAACTATTTCTATTTTATAAGAGCTGGCTTGACAGATTTTATTATTAATATAATATTAAAATATTTGTTGAAAAATGTAGGGTTAATTCTATTATTCTAATCTAATGACATAATAATCTTCGTTTTCTTTTTTATTTATTACATTACCATAAAACTTTCCCAAACTGAGGTTGGAAGTTATAATAGATAACATTATTAATACCATATAAAAAATTTCCCAGGATAGTTTTACTACTGTTAACTCTCCATATATACTCAATCGTGAATAAAATACGTTTCATTCATCCACTCAAATAAACAATATACAATTGAACCTTTACTGCGTTTTTATTTAC
This sequence comes from Elymnias hypermnestra, assembly GCA_015832385.1. Lineage (NCBI taxonomy): Eukaryota > Metazoa > Arthropoda > Insecta > Lepidoptera > Nymphalidae > Elymnias > Elymnias hypermnestra. The sequence continues at coordinate 2,451,038 of JACTOM010000063.1, read as the reverse complement.
AAATATATCAGTAATATTGATGATAAAATAAAACTTGCTTTTAAAGAACACTGTCAGGTCTCGGTACATTAATTACAAGAAGTGAGACTCGCAGTAGGTAACCGCAAAAGGTAATAACTTACAGAGGAAGCAGGTTTAAAGTTGTGCGATTTTTCATATCACATGATCTACAGTGACCCGGTCGAAACTCCAAGCTGGAAGCTTTGTTTGGGGCCCTTTTTCATTTAATTTTATAGCTAGGGTGGCGCGAAATGTTTTCCCGTATCTTTCGACTGTCTTTTATTGTTTGTATTTTTTCACAACTCCACGGTATCCATAGTAAAAAGAAGTGCCTCCATTGTTATCGTTTCGTACGTGAAGTCTCGTCCGTAATCCTTTAGTTTCCCGGGACACAGATGTTCTCAACATTTTAGATGTTTATCTTTTACAAGCTTTAATAGTATTATTATTTAAAGGGTACTAGAATATGTACAAGTATATAGTGTTTGAAATTGTTCCAAATTTATTACAAAAAATAAAAAGAAACAACGTATATTTGAGACTAATCTAGTATACTTATTATATACGAAAAATATCTAGAAGTTTCATAATAAATAGTACATTATTCAATATAACAGCTCTCAGCTAGTAACAGACCTTTCAAAATCAGTGCAGATGTTTGGGATATTAACCAAAAGAAATAGACACATGGATTAAGTTGTTTTATTGGTATATAGTTTAAATCTTGCGCAATTTATTTCAACCTTTATTTCTATGTGTAGACTATGAGATATCTACACACCGGCATATTTAGTGGAACATAAATGAAATAAAGGTTTGATATCAGTATCTTAACCTTATATGATACTGATATCAAATATTTTTTTAATGTTCCGCTAAATATGCCGGTTTTTATAGATTAATAATCATTATTGGTAATTTGACAAATAAGTAAGTAACAGCCCATTAACGTCCCACTGCTGGGCACAGGCGTCCTCGCTCCGAGGAACGAGGGTTTTTAGAGCATAGACCCACCACGCTGCTCTACTGCGGATTGGCTGGCATAGTACACAAGTGCACTCTCTATCGCTTCACTCTCAAAGTCCGATGTGACGGGAATCCGACACGATCGGAGAGAGATCAGTCGCAGGACCGACGGCTTAACGTGCTCTTCCAGGCACGGGGGTGGATCACACCTCCAACTTCCTAACTTCGGGCAAATATTGAGAAAATCTTAATAGAAAACTCAATATCGATTTTGAATTGGCCCGACCCGGGACTCGAACCCAGGACCTCATGTCTGTAATCGAACATGCTAACCACTAGACCAATGAGGCAGTATTTGACAAAAAACGTTATTAATAACAGAAGTTTAACAAATAACTAAAAAAATTATAGAATTCGTTCTTAAAACAACGAGTGTATGAAAATACTGTTTTATTAACGATTGAAAATTTTAATAAGACACAAGATGTATATCGGCAAGATGACATTCTCTTGTTCAAATCTCTTAAATTTTGTTAAAATTAGTAGACGTTATCTAATACTTGTTTCCCCATGTTATTCCAGTAGATTTTAATACCCCTTTTCCAAGGTCCAATATCAGTTTTCCCACATATTATTTCCAAATATATATAGAGAGTGTAACTAAGAAGAGTTTTGAAATATTTCTTAGGAGAAAATATGTAAAATACGACCAAGCTAATTAGCTGGTCAAGGTAGCTGTAAAGTTATATAAATTCTTTCTACCACTTTATCGTTACTAAAAGGGTGAAAAGAAATTTCATTTTCTTGTTTTATCACCCTTTCAAAAATATCTCACTCAACACTTTTACCCGACGGAAAGATATTTTCCTCATTTCATTATGAACGTGAATTCTGGGTAAACAACTTTTGTTATAACTGTATTAATTGAAGTTGTTTTCACGAAACAATAGTTTGAATAAAGAAATGTGACGAGCTTAGAAACGAAAAATCATTTGATACAATCTTGGACCTTTTTTATCTATTCGATAATTATTGTATATCTTATTATACACACTAACAGAATCATTAGCAGATAAAACAGACTTTAAATTGATAAGTATACGATATTTTGAAAATGATGTCTTTCTTAAATGTAATATGTATAGACCCATCATATATCGTTACGACATTATATTGTTAAGACTTCTTTAAGAAATTGCTTAAGAAAGAAAGTCAATTTTCGAGTCATTTAATTCGCACGACTTAATAGTTCAATGTCTTAGGCGACCTTGCTGGTGCAATGATGCAAGTACTCGCTTCTCAAGACGAGATCCTGGATTAGATTCTTGTGATGAAAAACTTATAAAATTCCAGATCCAGATATAGACTAATGGGAGGCTTCGGTGGTGTTTATTTGTCATACTACATGCATAGACTTGCCGCCAAGCAAAAACATCAGCTGTGCAGAAAATATAAAGAGTAAATTACCTCTTATCTTGTTAACAAGCTGCCATCTTAGATTGTATCATTACTTTCCATCAGTGGAATCACAGAAAATAAAAAACAATACATAGATATAAGCCTTGCTTTGTAATAAACAATTCCTCTGAATAAAAAATATATTGAAGTTTATAGAGACTTCAGCCTACAACTAGAATTTTAGGTTCGTTGTTAAAACATTGCATATTAAGATGTTTAAGTGAAGTTATGGCACTGTGCAGAGTAGAATTCCTTGAGACCACCTGCGAAGGAACGCGGGCGGGAATACGCAATTACCTTCCCTGCTATGACTTTAATTTGTGACTCACTGTCCTTACATTAAACAAACCTGGGCGCCCATTTGTTCTGAATAATTAAATTATTGCAACAAATAATCATAATTTTAAAAGATAAGGGAACGTTGGGGTAATTTTGCAGTAGTATTTGGATAAATTCAACTGTCCTTTGAGTTATCATTGTGTTATATATTTATAATATAGTTAAACCAAGTTAAATAAAATAATCTGTTCCAAAGACATTAATTTTTTGTATAAACTTTTCAAATAGTATTTGCAAAGTAGAGCAGATAAATAATATTGATAAACGATTGAATATATTAGCTAAATTTATAGGCGGAGTGTGAACTTATAGTAGAAATTGAATAAAAAAAGTAGCATTAAAAGTCAAAGTATTTAAATAAATATGTTTCACAAAGATTATAAGCTCTCTACTTTTCTCGGACCTATTTCCACTGAATTGCTGATGGTAAGGTAAAGCAAGTAGGAGCCCATTAACGTCTCACTGATGGGCATTGACCTTCTTAGTCATATAAGACAGGATTTCTACAGCACAGAACCACCATGCGGCTCCACTCCGGGTTGGCAGGCATATTACACAAATGTATGCGCTAATATAATATAAAACTGCCTCATTGGTCTAGTGGTTAGCATGTTCGACTACAGACATGAGGTCCTGGGTTCGAGTCCCGGGTCGGGCCAATTCAAAAATCAATATTGAGTTTTCTATTAAGATTTTCTCAATATTTGCCCGAAGTTGGGAAGTTGGCGGTGTGATCCACCCCCGTGCCTCGGAGAGCACGTTAAGCCGTCGGTCTCGCGCCTGATCTCTCTCCGATCGTGTCGGATTCCCGTTACATCGGACTATGAGTTGTGAAGGAATAGAGAGTGCACTTGTGTACTATGCCTGCCAATCTGGAGTAGAGCAGCGTGGTGGGTCTATTCTCTAAAAACCCTCGCCCCTCGGAGTGAGGAAGCCTGTGCCCAGTAGTGGGACGTTAATGGGCTGCTACTTACTTACTTACTATGCGCTAATACAAGAGCACTCTGTATTCCCTCACTTCCATAAATAAATATCTTGGCAATTTGACACGACTAGAGAGAGGTCAGGCGCAGGATCGACGCAGGTTTAACATGCTCTCTGAGACACTGGGGTGGGGCACATCGACAACTTCGGGCAAATACTGAATATTTCATTAAAAGAAAACTCAATATAAATTTTTGAAATCGCCTGACACGGGACGCGTACACAGGTCTTTATGTCTATAGCCAAACAAAAACCCTAGTCAGTCTAGCCAATTGTTTATTGTTGAGTTAATGCTATTACTAAAAACGCTGCTAATTATTGACTAACTAAAAGCAGCGTTTGTAGTATATATATATACCTATATTTATTTCTCATCTTGTCTTCGTAGCGCTAGTCGTCCCCCGAGACACGATGTCATCGAAGACATCATCAGAAGGACCCTTGTTACCATTAACCGGCCGGCTGCCGGCTATTCTCGAGGCGAATAGAATTGCGCGTGATGATGGTAAGAGACCTAATGGTATGTCTTTGATGCCTTGGAGAAAAGTAAGGTCGTTGGTGTAGGATGCTACATGTGTTGATACCCTCGCACTATCTCACGTTGACGCTACCACCAAATCGGCAGGATCGGCGGCGTCATGATCTGAAAATGTCAAGAAGCGCAAATATGAGGGCCTTGCCTTAGAATACATATTTGTGCCTTTTGGCGTGGAGACGCTAAAGGTGTTTTTTAATTTCATCTCGCTTAGTTGATGTCAAATACCTGTGACCCTAAGGCCGCGTGGTACTTTGGACAGCGTATACATTTCGCTGTCCTAAGAGGTAATGCTGCCACCCTTATGGACACCCATCCTATTGCCTCTAATGGCGCGTTTCAATTACTTTCATTTTTATTTATATTAATGTTAAGTTTATATATAATGATATCATGGTTAATTGTATTACTAATGAAATAGAATTTACATATATATATGTCGGAGTACAATAGTCAGTAGAACGCTGGCATCATCTGTCTATCGGCGTGGGGCAGAGTCAATAGTGACAGCCCGGCGCACGTTTCTCTAGTTCTCGGGTGACGGTTGGCCAGAGCGGTCGCCCATTGAAACTGTCGCATTNGCCCAGCAGTGGGACGTTAATGGGCTGCTACTTACTTACTTACTGTGCGCTAATACAAGAGCACTCTGTATTCCTTCACTTCCATAAATAAATATCATGGCAATTTGACACGACTGGAGAGAGGTCAGGCGCAGGATCGACGCAGGTTTAACATGCTCTCTGAGACACTTGGGTGTAGCACATCGACAACTTCGGGCAAATAGTGAATATTTCATTAAAAGAAAACTCAATATAAATTTTTGAAATCGCCTGACACGGGACGCGAACACAGGTCTTCATGTCTAGCCAAACAAAAACCCCTAGCCAGTCTAGCCAATTGTTTATTGTTGAGTTAATGCTATTACTAAAAACGCTGCTAATTATTGACTGACTAAAAGCAGCGTGTGTAGTATATATGTACCTATATATATTTCTCGTCTTGTTTTCGTAGCGCTGGTCGTCCCCCGAGACACGATGTCATCGAAGACATCATCAGAAGGACCCTTGTCACCATTAACCGGCCGGCTGCCAGCTATTCTCGAGGCGAATAGAATTGCGCGTGATGATGGTAAGAGACCTAATGGTATGTCTTTGATGCCTTGGAGAAAAGTAAGGTCGTTGGTGTAGGATGCTACATGTGTTGATACCCTCGCACTATCTCACGTTGACGCTACCACCAAATCAGCAGGATCGGCGGCGTCATGAGCTGAAAACATCAAGAAGCGCAAATATGAGGGCCTTGCCTTAGAATACATATTTGAGCCTTTTGGCGTGGAGACGCTAAAGGTTTTTTTTTTTAATTTCATCTCGCTTAGTTGATGTCAAGTACCTGTGACCCTAAGGCCGGGTGGTACTTTGGACAGCGTATACATTTCGCTGTCCAAAGAGGTAATGCTGCCACCCTTATGGCTCCTACTGCCTCTAATGGAGCGTTTTAATTACTTTCATTTTTATTTATGTAAATGTTAAGTTTATATATAATGATATCATGGTTAATTGTATTACTAATGAAATATAATTTACATATATATATGTCGGAGTGCTATAGTCAGTAGAACGCTGGCATCATCGATCGGCGTGGGGCAGAGTCAATAGTGACAACCCGGCGCACGTTTCTCTAGTTCTCGGGTCACGGTTGGCCAGAGCGGTCGACCATTGAAACTGTCGCATTCCTAGCTATTATTATTAATGAGTTTGTGTAATTTTAGTTTAATTGATATCGGGAACATTAAGTGACTGAACATTATAATCTGACAAACAAACAACAAACAAAAAATACTTTATTGCACAAAAATTAAGTTTAACATATTATACAAAGAGAAAAAAGAAACAATTATTAACATTAATGTGCATGGGCGGCCTTATCACTTCAAGTGATCTCTTTCAGGCAATCTGAGTTAATTAATAAAGTATGTGGTTGCACCAACATTACCCACCAACGCCCACAGTATGGAAATTGAATTATGGATGCAATTAAAGACGATGTCGTCGGTGAACCCTACGCCCCTATGCTTTATGCTCCTCCTTCTCTCTTATTTTCCGATATTTCATATGTATGTAAATACACATATACTTGAGTTATAAGAGAACCTCGAAACAATAATTATTCATACCTCAATCTTATTCTACATTACACTAAAATATTTAAACAAACACATTGATACTTATTCCAGTTTAAATTGAAAGAAAAATATAATTTACTATCGATATTTCCGTATACTTGAAACACGATAATAAGAAAATAGAAGTAGCAAAGGAAACAGCTTCCGAGCCAATATAATATGTAATAAAGTGCAGTTCGCAAACTTTGTCCGTATGTATCATAGAAATACAGGTTTTGTATATCTTCTTATTTTGTTCCGTTCGATACAGAACGGTCACAAGTTTAAACTGTTTTCTTTGAATAAAACTTCTGTATTTTCTACCACATAATTGTTGCTATATATTTTTTCTGGGAATATTTAAACACGAGTGTTCACGGGTCATTATCACCTACAACGTTTACAATGGAAGACACGTTATTAAGTTAAATATATAGTAATGTAACCAACTACTTTGTAACGAGATATAGATACTTATTAGCCTAATGTTTAAAATTATTTTACTTCTACGAACGAGAATATACATTGCTGCTTTGCAAGAATAATGAAATAACGCATAAAAGCTGTTTTTACATGAGAGCCGTTTGAATTTTTTTCCAACAGAATTGTAGTTTTGAACACGAGAAAATATACGCGATTCTACCAACTTAACTTTATCGTCGTCTCTTCAACCGATGGACGTCCACTGCTGGACATAGGTGTCACGTAATGACCTTCACAAGGCCCGATCTTGCACCGCCTGGCTCCAGCGGCTACCGGTGATCCTCTTTATATCATCGGTCCACCTTGTGGGGGGTCAGCCTAGACTGCGCCGTCCGGTGCGGGGTCGCCACTCCAGCACCATCGGCCCCCAACGTCCATCGGTCCTTCGGACTATGTGCCCACCCATTGCCACTTCAGGTTCGCGATTCGTAGGGCTATATCGGTAACGTTGGTTCTACTACGGATCTCTTCATTTCTGATTAGACCGCGTAGAGAAACTCCAAGCATAGCCCTATCCATCGCACGCTGAATGACTCTGAGCATGAGGCCCATAGTCAGCGACCACGTCTCAGAACCGTAGGTCGTCACTGGCAATACGCACTGTTCGAAGATTGGTCTTCAGGCACTGAGGGATATCGGACGAAAATGTCTGGCGTAGTTTCCCGAACGCTGCCTAAACGAGTTGGATTCGGCGGTTGACCTCCTTCTCGAAATTAGACCTACCTAGCTTAAACTTAACTTAAACTTTGTTAATTAAGAAGTAATATATAATATAGATTAATCCGTTCAAAGGGAACGTCTACGTTTCGAAAGGAATATGTATGCCTAGTTTCAAGTCACTAGTTTTGATTATTTCGTAGTGTTGTTTTCTTGAATTTTTTCGATATTTAAATAGCTATTCCTCTATTCGGAGACTATCATTAAAATCTATCCAGCCGTTCTTGAAATATAAATGGTGTAACTAACACAATTTAGTTTAATATAGTAACTTGTTCTATAATAATTTCAAAGTCGCTTTATTCTTAAGCAACCTTGACATAAATCTACCACAAAGAGCTTTTGAAGGTATTGAAATGGAATATTTTAATATTATTAGATCATATTAGCATTCAACAAGAAGCTTTGGTCAAAGTGACTTAGTCAGCCTGATTTCTAAAAGCTTTGGCAAATTAATAAAGATATGCAAATTATTCTTACGAATTAGTAGTTGGCCCCCATAGAGTCAGCGGCGTAGTTTCTGATCTGGTGAGAATATGGGAATTGTTTTGGTAACCTGAAGTGTGTTCAGTCGACCTTAAACATCTTCGTATAGATTTGAGTACGTCGGTTGAACTGTTGTTAGAAATATATACATAATATATATAAGGGCAATAATAAATTGAGTTATATCAGTGATATGAGATATTTATATGTTATAATAACTTTCTTTTGCGAGTCTATGGTGCGATTAATCGTTAGCCGACGTCCTAGATTCTGATCTTTAAATTACGAATCAAAAAAAAGTAGAAACGAAATTTAAATTTCAATATCTTTTGTGACATTGTTCTTATGAAAATATTTATAAAGGTTGTAAATTGTTATAAATAAAGGTCTTTCGTAGATTTGTTTGTGCTGCTATGTAAAAAAATAATGTTTACAGACTGAAATATTCTTTTAAATCATCATTTTTATATTGATTTTCTGCCATTTTCCAGGGATTCACCTGCTCATTCCGCAGTGAATGCTCAATTGGACATATCTGGAACATTACATTTCAAAAGATTTGATTGGTTAGGAGGCGGGGCAAGGCGGCTCAAAAATTGTGACTCACAACATTCTTAACGCGAACGAAGTGTAGAGAGGAATACACAAATTGATTTTCTGGTATCCCCTTCAAGGATAAAGAGGGTTCCGCTGGGTTTTAGTGGGTATAGTTATGTACCCTGCGTTGCCAAGTTCCAAAGAGGGATTGTAAAGATGACGAAACTGCTGTATATCCGTTCGTAAATAGATATAAAATAACTATTGCGGTTTTTTCCTGAAAATAATCATTAATTAAATACACTATTCCTTGAATCGCGTAAACCGTTATCTTCTCTTTACGCCTTTTGCCATTTCGAAGCGAAATACCAAGTAAAACGATAATATCTTCTTAAAAGCGTCGACCATTAAAGAGTATTGCTGTTTACATAAAGGAACTGGCAACAAAATATCCTTTTGCTTTGTTTGCGAGTAATATGGATAAAAGTACCTCGTAATTTCAATCACTTAGATGCTTGGCTTTGTCGTGAAAGGTAGGCCTAAATATGTTTTTATAGGAATTACAGTGTTAACACTTGAAAGACAAGGTTTTTTTACTACAATACTAGTGTTCTTCTCACCGTTCCCAATATTATACAAATGAACTTTGTATAATATTGGGAACGGTGGTTCTTATGATAAAGCATGTTATTACATGCTGTTTTTCGTGGTATTACTGCTGTAGTTAATATTAATAAAAGAAAACATCTTAATTGGCCCAGCCGTCTAAGAGAAGTTCATGCACATATACATGTCCAGAAAAATAATTTATATAAAGTTGTTTGTCTTTTACATTGATTTGCTTAACTATTCATATAGAAAAATGTAGCTAGTGTCTATTATATATAAAAAAAGTGCGAGCGTCAGAAGTGAAACTGAAAAAAGGAAGATATGTTGAAAATTTAATACAAATAATTTATTGAAATCTCAAATGACGAATTGTAAATAAAAATGTGTTTTTTGTTAATATCAGAAATTATTAATTAAATTTTGTTTTTGAACATAAAATTTAGAAATTATTAAATATATTTATTTGTGACGAGTGGCAAAATTAACTGCCACATGTTAGTTGTGAATATTAAAACTACCTAACCTTCAAAGGACTTACCATAAAAAACGCTGCACATCTTCGTGACGTTAATCACGCGATTCATCCGTAAAAAAATTTCCCTCATGCGTCTACAGAAGTTTGACTTCAATAATCAAATAATGTCGTGCGGATATCCGACGGAATTATTTTAGCCATTATTTTTGTGTATTATTTACCTGTGTGTCTTAGGAATTTCTTTAAGGTTTTTTATATATAACCCTACGCAGAGTTTTAACCTATTGTAAAATAATGTCTGTCGGACAATTTATCCCGTATACTTCCAATCCAGCTAAAATTGAACTCTGAGACCTATGCTAACGAAGAAAGTACTTTTACCATTTCTTATAGTATAGGTATTAAGAAGTTTTTAAATAAATGTTGTGTTAAAATATGTGTCAAAGTTGGATGACATATTTATACAATATTTTATGAAAAGAATATCAGAAGCAATACGGTTGAAACAATTTGTTTCTTTCAAACCTGTGTAAACAAGTATTACTTTTTTGTTTACACGAACTAAAACATCAAATCTGTGGGAAAAGCGCCGGCGGTCGTATGAAAATAAAAAGTTAATTACATTGGACAAATAAGTAAACAAGCCGGACACCCGAGTCGAGGCCGCGTCTGCTTTTATTTCGTTCTAGGAAACAACGCTAGATATGCTATACATTTATATCTAATAGACGAAAATAACCAATTTATTATTTTTTTTTATCTCACTCACTGACTTCAAACGATGGACGTCCACTGCTGGACATGGGTCTCACCTAATGATGCCCACTGTGCCCGATCTTGTGCCGCCTGGCTTCAGCGGCTACCGGCGACCCTCCTTATGTCGTCAGTCAACCTTGTGGGTGGTCTGCCTTCACTGCGCCTTCCGGTGCGGGGTCGCCATTTCAGTACCTTCGAACCACAATGTTCATCGGTTCGTTGGAACATGTGTCTCGCCCATTGCCACTTAAGCTTCGTGATTCTTAGGGCTATGTCGGTGACTATCACGAAGAGAAACTCCAAGCATAGCCCTCTCCATCGCACGCTGTGTGACTTTGAGCTTTCGAATGAGGCCCATTGTCAGCGACCAGGTTTTCGATCCGTAGGTGATTTTTTTATTTATACTTATCACATACTTATAATGTTCACTTTGTTTTTAAACATAAAGTTTTTACTATGAGTACTAGAATAACTATGTACTTTAATCACCACGTATTAATCAGAGCAATAAAATTTAAAAGACGTGATATTTTTAATATTTATATATTTATAACAATCTTCTCTTCTCTACTATGTGCTGATTCATCCTAAAGCGCCTGTATATCAAAGGGAACTCTTCGAGTTCCTTGACGAGACTCATAATCGAGAACTCTGTTCGCAAGAAAAGTTAGTTTAAAAATTCCTTCTTACTCTACTTCTTTTTTTCAAAATCGTTCTCAATTTAAGCGGCTGGCCTTTGGAATTCCATATAAAATATGCTCAGTCCCACATCTTATTTAAAAATATGGTAAAAGAGTACTGCCTGTCCAAGAAAATTGATTAATTGATACGGTTTTTATTAACTATAATGAGAGTATTATATTATTTGTAAATAGATTTAGTACACCTTTCTTCCTTCTAAGCATTTTTAGTTGCCTGATTGCCTGCCTTCTAAAGCAATTTTACTGCATAATGTATACGATTATACCTTAACTGTATTGTTTTTTTTTATGTATTGGATATACTATAAGGAGTTTTGTATTGTATTGTAATTAATCTTTATGTGGGCGTAAGTTTATCGCAATAAAAATTATAGTATTATATAAACCTTTAGTCTTCTGAAGCCGAACTAAATATCTATGTTTCAGCATCAGTACCATTTATATATTATTGAGTCCTCCCATTTATATATATTCCATCCCATTTATATATATGAGTTGTGGTTCCTCATATTTAAAAACAACAGAAAAGTGATTTCTTTTTTAATCTAATACTGACTTAATTGCGTCTTAATTCCATATCTACTTTATTTTAACACCATAATTAGAAGATATATAAAAAAGGAAATTTACTCAAGTAGGAGGAATATTGCAAAGCAAAACGTCAAATATCGTTTTCATATCATTTCTTATCTACGACAGATGATAATATTAGAGAATAATTTAGAATCTAAAGTTACAAGTGTTTATTCTCGCTCTGTTCTGAGATGAACGCACAACAACATCAGTCAAGTGTAATTGTGATCACACCTGATAGTAAGCGATGATACAGTCTAAGAGAGAAACGTGCTAATCTGATAAAAGGTTATTTACCTCTCTAGTAAAAGCTTTTCGTCACTAAACTCAGAATAATACGTTCTGACGTCAGCGATAAATACCCAACGAAATGTTCCATTATTTTGAAACAAAAAAATGATGTTAATGTACATTAATTACTTTTATAACTCCATTAAAATTACTAGAACAATAAAAAGGAACATGGCTTCAATAAATCAGAACGTTGAAACATAAAGGCCACGTTGCGGCATATTTTTATTTTTAGCACAAACACCAAATAATAAACATTGTGTCAGAGAAATTTAAGTCGTAAAATATTTATTGTAATTCTTAATACAAAGAGTTCTTTAAAAGGTTATCTTTACATATAAAAAACACCTATTGTATATTTATGCCTTTCATATTGAAAAGTATTCGAAAGAATTGAATCAGAATAACCAGAACACAAATGTATTTTACTAATTAAACTGACACCATTGGACTTGAGACTTCGGTTGTGGCTAGATACTACGCTAACTGCAAAAATGTGTCAAATAAATAAAATACTTACCAGTACGTACTTTTGAAAAACCTTAAAAGGTGAATTAGCTCTTACCATGTTCATGCACTTCAATCTTAAATCTGTATCATCACTTTCCATCAGGTGAGATTATAGTCAAGCGCTAACCAGTTAGCAATAAAAAAAGAATGCGTATCAGTATCACAAATGAAGTTCCTCCCTAACGGATGTGGTAGTAGTACATGGCTTCTTTACTCATACCCTATCAAGTTTGACCTATACATATTAAAGTAAAATATCTAGTACAAAGTAATTTAAGGTAATAGCATATATAGGTAAAGCAACCCAATAACGTCCCATTACTGGGCACAGGCCTTTTCACTCAATAGAGAGAACGTTTTAGAGTATAGACCCATCACACTGCTCCACTGTAGATGGCACTGGATTCCTCATGATGTTTTCCTTCACTGAAACGCACAATGATGGATTGGAAAGAACAACCAAGCACGTAAGTTTCATTTTCGTAAAGAAAAATTTAATAGCGCGTTTTCCGGATTCTCTACCAGCAACCTTTTGAGTCGGAAGAGGCAAAAATTACAATTTCCAAAATTTCAAAACTGTGAATTAGTACCTATGCTTTAAGTTTTATATTAAAAAAAAACTATTTATTCATGACATAAATATTCGTTTATTCATTATATATAATACTAGTATTTCGCAGCGAAACAATTTCATTTTCAGCTCGTTTCTCTTTGTTACATTGATAGGAATGTAAACCATCGCACATCGGGGATGTGCAATCCTATCAATGTGATAAAAGATTTAATGCTGTAGCTATCGGATGCGATTAAATTTTGAATGTAGGTGATATTACACTTTCACACTAAACCGCAGCATTTTTCTATAATTTATTGGAATTACCATCACTGGAGTCCATTTTCAAAACTTATAAATATCAAAGACTAACTGATCATTGCAGAATGTTTCAAAAAGAATTCGTAATAAAAAAACAACACGATCTTTTCGCCCATATTCCCACCAAAATCCGTGAAGTATAATTGCGATCAGAAATTCTTGGTTGTCAATTTCAAATGTCAAAAACAAAGTTAATTTGATTTCTGAACGACAGGAAGCATCATACGTTTGACATTCAAAACAAAAAAAGAAAAATACTTCACTTTTAACCCTTTGCACTAGAAATTTGTAATACTGAAACAAAATTAATTGATTTCTAAACGACTGGACAAACAAGTTTCTAAAGGAAAGCGAAATTGTTGTTTTTACAATAGTCTAAGAGGTTTTTTATCCTATTTACTCACCTCATAAATCTATCCTGACCTTCCACAAACGATTCAAAACCATAATTAGCCAAATCAGCCCAGCCGATCTCGAGTATTAACGAGACTAACGAACAGCATTCATTTTTATATATAAGATGAAGATTATATAGTATTTTAAACAACGATATAAAGATACTACTAAACCGAAAAATAAATAATATGTGATGACATTTAAAAGCAAATGCTAACACTCCCCATCGGTTATTTAAGATAATTGTAGCTTTTAAACACTCCCATAAATACAGGCTTTGAGATAATGCAAAAACAATTCTCGGTTTTACTTGTACGTGCAAACGCAGTTATTCAAAAGTGAAATTACATTTAAATGTCGACAATAATATAGCAATTATTTTAACTTGTGCCCTAAAGCGAATTCGGAGCGGGTATGTTTATTTTTTTAAATGTAACATTGCTGCCATTAAGTATATCTTTATTATTTACTGCATGTGTTTTTCCATCCTTTTGAAGGCGAATTTTTATCCAAAAAAGTAATTTCAATTCTGTTATTTTTCTTGCTGACAGGTTAGGACTTGACTGTGTTTCACCTAATAGTGAATGTTGATGTAGTATTTAGTCCTAGACAAATGGGAATATAATAATAATGTTTAGATTTGCCTAACCGGTAATCGACCCTGAGACCTCTACCGAGCATTACGCCAAACATACCATCAAAAGTAACTTCAACGTAATAAGAAGTATAATACAAAAGTAAACATTTGTTTGAACAAATTTGATTGTGCATGTCAACTGCTAGTTGACATGATATCATAGTACTATCTAAACTCCGGCAATGGGTAATAAAGGCATCTCTTCCTTTTTCTCTTCCCGTTTCGAGTCCTAATGTGTATTATCTATTTCGCTTCTTGCTAACTGCCGTAATACAATATGCGTAGAGATAAGACCAGAATATAGAAAAATACATCAGTTACAAACTGACCGATATAAACGGTGCGTGTGTCGCATCGAAGTTTATTAAGATTTTTGTGGTACTTTATAAACTAACTTTTTATTAGTGATAATTTGTGTTTTTGATTATATAAGTGATGTGAATAACAATGAAAACTCTTGAGGTAAGTTTTAATTTATATGATACTAGTCAGGTAGTATCTTATAAATTAAAACTTACCTTACCACTTACTTATTTACTTACTATTGGAATGTTTTTTGGTAGTAAGTAAGTAACAGCCCATTAACATCCCACAGCTGGGCACAGGCCTCCTCGCTTCGAAGAGCGAGGGTTTTTAGAGCATAGACCCACCAAGCTGCTCCACTGCGGATTGGTAGGTATAGTACACAAGTGCACTCTCTATTCCTTCACTCTCATAGTCCGATGTGACGGGAATCCAACACGACCGGAGAGAGATCAGGCACAAGACCGACCTATTAACGTGCTCTCCGAGGCACGGGGGTGGATCACACCGCCAACTTCCTAACTTCGGCCAAATATTGAGAAAATCTTAAAAGAAAACTCGATATTGATTTTTGAATAGGCCCAACCCGGGACTCGAACCCAGGACCTCGTGTCTGAAGTTGAGCATGCTAACCACTAAACCAATGAGGCAGATTTTTTGGTAGCATTTTCATTAATTTAGGCAAATTGTTTCATAAATAAGAAAGACCCGCACTGCCCTTTGAGGATGAAATTTCCTAAAATTTACTTTTGATATTCCGTTATGTCAAAAAAATACTGACCAAGTTTTCCATACCATAAAAGGTATAGTTTGTAAATGTGAAGTTTGAATTGTTTTTTGATGTGAAAAATTGAATTTTTTAATTGACACCCCCTCGAACCCTCCTTGCGGGTAGAATTCAGCAATATCCGTTCTTAGCTGACCTCTATAAAAGGAATATTCCTATCAAATTTCAAGTTTCTACGCGTTATGGTTCCAGAGACATAGTGATGAGTCAATAGATACCTGGATATCAAAAACAAAACCGCCTTTTTTCTCTATCTCAAAGTTTAGCCCAACACCAGAATCTTAATTTAATAAACAAATTATAACATTGTATAGTTTAAATGTTAGCAAACATAAAAATCATAGCATTTGCTTGTCTTTCACGAGCATTTAAGTTCCAAGAGCCACTTTAGTATCATTCGATCCGTGGGGTAATCGACGCAAAAACGCCCATGCGGGGACGGGACAATCTACTGTTATTTCCGTTTATCAAGCGCGGACAGATTACTGCGTTATATAGATATAAAGTTTTATAAAATGTTATAGTATATTTTTTAAATATGTAACATCCATAGCGGTATTAGAGACCGACGCATGTTTTGGCGGAGCGTCGACATGTCGCCTCTTTTCTTACACGGTGCCGAGATTCGCCACCTCTCTCGCCGCACCAACCTTCAGTTCATACAGTGTTTTTTTACTATGGTACACGTAACCTCTGCTTGATACAGTTTTATGTTTAGCATCTGCCCTGTGTCCCCTGATGTATTGTTTAGCATATATTGACTAACTGTGCCTGGCATTATCACTTGCGTTCCCGATCCAATGAAAATATAGGAAAATCCGTTCATTTACCGAATCAAATTAATAATTTAAATAATTCTGGATTCCTCCATAATCAAAACTGGTAGGAGTATAATTGATAGAATCTTCAAAATTACATCTGTATGTTTGTATGCCAAAGGATATTATATACTAAATTTTATTCTAAAATGAAAGAATTACGAATAGCAACAAGGATTTAAGTGTTGAAAAGTAAAAAATAAGTGAATTTTAGTGCAGAGAATAAACTAGGCCTCTAAACTTGACACAACTCTACAGCAAAGTTGTTTTAAATCAAAAATTTCTTAATAAATTGCAGTTAACTCAGGTGTGTAAATTAAATTTAAACTTAATAAAATGTCTAACCTGCTTCAATTGTTTTAATATATCTCATTATTTAAATAAAATGAATATAAAAACATAAAAAAACATTTACTGGACAGACAGAAGCGATGCACTTTGTTATGTAATATGTGATAATTACAAGATCACATTACAACATCACATAAAAAAATGTATAATTTGTACCTCTAGTAGTTTTACTTTATAAAAAAGTATAATGGAGGGTCAAATTACACAGAGCTTTGTTTCAAGAAAATATTGTAAGCAATTTTAGTTATACCATATTGTAATAATGGTCCGTTATACCATCTAAGCACTTCTTAAAATCACGAACAATAGAGGACTTTAAAAGCTCTGGTGCAATAGCTTTGTTTCGTTTTCAAGTATTTAATGATGCCTGGCGTAAAGGTTTTGAGATTGGTGATTTTGAATTTTATAAAATGTGTAATTAATAACAGACCTTGTAGTAAAAAGTAACAATTTATTAAAGTCCCAATGTTGGGCTTAAGTTTCCTCGCTTATAGCGTTATATATCCCCATAACGTTATTTCACTGTGGGTTGGCAGGCTACACATATCCCAGAACTACTTCCAGGATATGCAGGTTTTCTCATGATGTTTTCTTTCACTAAGTCATTAAGTAAAATGATGGATTGTAATGAACAGTAAAGCACGTAAGTTTCTTTTTGTAACGATAAAAAATCACTATGCATGCCCAGAATTTTCCCGCGACTTCTCTGGACAAAATAGGATGCGTCTCAACACTTCGTGGATTTTGTATAAAAATAATTAATTAAATATACAAAAGGCCTCCTCCCTCATAGGAACGAGAGTTGTTCGAGCATATACCCCATACTAGCACTTATGGAAACAGTTATTTACTATAATATAAATTAAACCGATGTAAAAGGACAGCAGACTGAATTTGGAGTGGATTGTTCTCAGAAAACGCCGTGTAAAACCTTTCTAACTTTAGATTTTAAGCTGTTCTTTAATATATGTGTATTTGTGGCTGAACACCTCTTAAACAGGCAGCATCAATTATTATGATTTTTTGTGTATATACTGGTACATATCCATAGGATCGGATAATATGCGATTGGCACTGACAAGAATAGCGTAATTTGTAATTTTGTAAATGTATAAGAAATAATGATACCCGAAGAAATTAAAATATCAAGAAAATATCTAAAAAAAGTTAAGTAACAACCCATTAATGTCCCTCTGCTATACAGGCCTAGTTCCACCACGCTGCTCCATTGCGGGTTGGCAGACATAGTATACAAGTGCACTCTCTATTCTATCATCTCGGCAATCCTACATGACCAGAGTGAGATCAGGCGCAGGACCGACGGCTTAACGTGCTCTATGAGTCACGGGGATGAAGCACACCACCAACTTCTCAATTTCTGGCAAATATTGAGAAAATCTTATTAGAAAACGCAATATCGTTTTTTGAATTCGCCCTACTCGAACCCAGGACCTCATGACTTTAGCCGAACATGTTAATACATATTACAACAAATCTATCTTTCATTATGATTCTGTAGAATATTACTGACACTTAATTGAAGGAGAAAATTAAGCTTTCAAGGTAAAAATCCCATCAAAAACGTTCCAGCCATTTCGCACATTAGTGGTAATAAACTTTCTTCTTTTCGCCTTCCTATAAATTACACTGAAATAATTTCATTTCCTACAAAAGAATAATGTCACAATAAAACGACATAAAGACATTAATTTTGGATTTATTTATTCAGTATCCTTGTTTGTAAAGTTTGAAACTTACACATAATTTCCGTTTTTAAAAAAATATAAATATGGCTACAAAAAGTACAGTTCCTGCAGTGTATGGCTAAAATAAACATGAAATAAAATGTATAATTCACAAATTAAGTATCGCAATCACATTCTTATAACATAAAAATAGTTTCACATATCCATTGATTTAAATGATAACTACCTGAGCTTTAACGTAATTCCGCTATAAATAATACGAGTTTTTTTTTTATAAAAGAGAAGTCACTAAATATACAATAATTGTCAAAAGAATAATGTTCTATCTACAATATACAGGTAACAAACATTTATCTATATACATTTTCGGACTAGTTTACTGTCGTAATCGAAAAGGTTTATTTTACAAATTTTTACAAAAGTGAACACCCGGGACCTTGGAAGTAAAAGTGGTAAGCTTATGAACGTCCCACTGCTGGGCATAGGCCTCCTTCCTAATAGGAGAAAAAGTATCTAAATTATAGATCCATCGCGCTGTTTCACTACGGGATAGTAAGCTAGACCTTGGAGATATCAGTAGATTTATTAAATCGTTATGGTTGAACCAAATTGTAATAACTATCAATATGTATATATAACATACAATAGTTCTCATTCTCGTGTGAATAAAGAGAAACCCATTCTTAGAAAGAATCTAAGACAAGAAAGAAATATGTATACCGAATTTCAAGTCAATCGGGTGAATATTTTAGAATATGTGTCAGTAAGTGATTGTGTTTAGTCTATATGTCTCGATCCCGTGGGAACAAGGGAAATACCATTCTTAGTGAGCATCAACATTGCAACAAGAGTAAGTAGGCTAAATTTCAAGTCAATCTGACCTATACTTTCGCTTTATATCTAGACTAACCACGGAATCATAAGTTTTTTTCACTATCATTTAAATGATTTCGGAATAAAAATTGGTTATTCCATATATACTGTAATGTTAATAAAATTAAGAATCAAAGGAATATTAGCTCATTAATTTTCCAATCAAATCGTTTATACTTGGTCAGCGTGTACCATGTAGTTTCCAATTATATGGGAATACGACGAAATCCATGCTAAGTGTCTATTTAACAAAAGGAATCTGTAAACATTACCGCCCTCCTGATGATACAGTATTGGGACAATTCAAAACAGTCTAAAATATCGTCATCACTTGGTAAAAGGCGTGATTTACCTCATTATAGCTTCTACTCAGAATCACAATAAGACGCATTATTTTGCTTGATAGATTTGCTGATGATACGGTAAACAGCCACGACCGAAGCTATCTATTTGAAAGTAAACAAATCAAAAATACAATTTTGTAACTTCGCCCAATCCTTAAATCGAACTGGACAAGCAAAGTATTTGAGTCATTATACGCCGACCGTCATAATTTATTCATTGATTTACACCAATAGCAAAATAATATTAAAATATTTTGAAAAGTTTGAACCATTTAATACATGATATAGTATGTGTTTTATATAACAATTATCTCGATATCGTCATGTGAAAATTATTCAGCGATTTTAAAGTGTCATTATTTGATTATTTAGTTCTTGTGTAGTCGCGGTTGATGCAATTTCTGAAAATTAAACATTCACTTAATAATTAATGTATTTTTTTCTATCCCATTTTATTAAGAAAAAAACGTTAAGGAAGTTCACTTTTATATTTATAATTGCATATTGCGAAATTTTAAATTTCACTTGTAAATTACAATAATGTCACCTAAACACTAATAATGTATGTACATGCGGCAAACCGCATAAAGCTCTCTTAAAAAGTTACAAAAATTCAACATATAATAATTAACCTATCTATTTGTTTATTTACAATTATTGCTATGAAAAGTTGCGCTTTTAACGCCTTAAATTTCACGATCTGGCTTATTGCCAACGCTTATAATATAAAATTAAATGCAAAATACATTTTATACTCTGTTCAAAATGTTTTACAATATAATGAATATATATCATTTGATAGTTTTGGTAGGAAATGGATTTCTTAACATTTTCATCATACATTATTAGATTAGGCATTTCGACTAAAACAACTTTATGAATATTGTATATTATATTGATTTATAAGAACAGTAAATCGATTCAAATATTTATAATCAGACAGTAAGCGGTTTTTTTTATGTTTCATAACATTATCGTAATAGAAAAGCAAAACTATAGTTTTCAGTTGTTATATATTATTTGAACAGAGAATAAAAAGCATAATTTAACTCTAGCAACTAAAACTATCATAATTGGCTTCAACCATGATATGCTTTATAATTCAAAAAGGAATGGTACAAAGCTATTAAGCTATAAACAAACGCTGATAAAAATTAAATTAATATTAAAATGCATATAACAGATAAATATTACGATGATACAGAAATTAATTTGAATAACAATGAATTCCTAATCAAAGTCAAACAAAATATAAGGAAATCCAAGTTATAAATGCAGCTAAGAAAAATATTTCAATGCTTTCTCGTATCCGTGTTTTAATATTTCTCACTAAATACATATTCGTATTGTTATTTAGGAAAAAAACGTGTAACACAATAACAGTTATATTCTTATAAGATTCAAATTATTACTAAAAAATAGAAATAGAAAAGCAACATTTTAAAAGCTGATCAGACATTATTCTCAGTCTTACTTCTAAAAGTATAAAGTTTGTAAAAGTTTTGAAAAGTAATTCAAGCTATTACCATTATACTGGCAAATAATAGTCAACTATTGTCTAAAACATCTAAATTCAAATATTGAATAGATTTAGAATTGGCTCGCGCGATGATATAGAGCCGCGTAAAAGTATTAAAAAATCAATTGGCAGTCATGTCGTTAAGAACAATTTTATCTAGTTAATTAGGCCTCACAACAACGAGCACATCATTTCTTACGTCACTGTTGAAAAGTTTATATCGATAAATTTTAATTGGATTAGTTAAAGTCACGTTGTATTTGAGATTCTTACTAACCATTTTAGTCTTCAGATTGCAAGGCAGGTTCCGAGTCGGTCGAAGCGGGCGACGGCGCATTTGACGCTCGCGCCCGCGCTAGCGTCTAGGCCAGCGCGGACGCGGCGGCCCTTGCTCAGGGACGATGTGGATGTCCAGAACTTAAGGAAGAGCTACTAACTCCCGAGTCACTACTTTTTTCCGAAGCGCAAGGCTCTCCCCCAGCTACGAATTTAACAACATTCAATTTATGATCAGACTCACAGGTGTCGTCACGCGCTCCACCTGGTAGGCCACTGCTGCGTATGTTACTTTTCTCCCCTATCGTCCCAGGGTATCGTTCGATTCGGTCGCATTCGGCGTCATCGGGCTGTCGCCGACGTATTGAGCGTTTAGCTTGGGGAGCTGGATCTGGAGGCCTGTGAGATGGCTCGTCAGTCCTATGGACGAGTGGAGATGTACGCACTCGGACGCCTCCGACCCCAACACCGGCTTCGTAGCAACCGGAGTCGCGTGGAAATTGACGTCGACCGAAGGGTGAGTCACCACCTTCTGAGCTCGAACCGCCTCCGTCACCTTCTAGACCTTCGTTATCGCCACCTATCAATGAATTACACTGCTTTATTTAATATTGGACCTTTAAAAAATCTTTTACAAAAATGTTGTATGTATGATTTACTACATTGAACAACCTTTCTACACTTCAATAAATGATTATTTAAACAGAAACCTTATTTACCAAGTACCCTATTATTGATTACTAAAATGTTATTAAAAAGTATATAATTGATTTTAAAAACTTAGAAAATTTTAGGCAACTTACATTCAAGCTGGTGCAGCAGTTGCACGGCGGCAAGGATGCGAGTACGGTGATCAGGTGTCATTATTCCCAAATAGTCAAGATCCGACGGCTCAATTTCTTTAAATAATTCAATATCTTCGTAGCCATTTCTCGAGAATGCAACCATGTACTCCGGTAAATCAATTCTTCTTAATAACTCTTCAACTGTCCTTGGTCTTGTTTCCCAAAGTCTTTCACGGCTTTTACACCACTTTGAGGATCTCGATCGCATTGTATCTCTTTCAGACAGTACTTCTACGTTGGCAAACTTAAAATTGCCGACTTTGTTATTTAGAACGCCTCTCCATATCCCAGAAGCATTCATGTTTATCACTTCAATTATATCTCCTTTCTGCCAAAAAAAAAAAAAATCTTGNACGCCTCTCCATATCCCAGAAGCATTCATGTTTATCACTTCAATTATATCTCCTTTCTGCCAAAAAAAAAAAAAAATTTTGAATAGTGTTGAAAAATCTAATGTACTTATTAAGTCTATCCTTTTACTTAAGGAGGTATTATATTTAATTATAGACATTCATAAAAAAATAATACTTTCGCAGTTATGGAAAAAGGTTATGTTTTAAACTTACCTTATATCTTAAGGCATCTTTTTCATATATATTCGGGAGATAATCGACAAGAGCTCGGGCGCGGCACAGCATTTGCGGTACTAGTAGACTCCGCCCCGCTGGACTTAATTCTATGTTTTCTTCTGCCGAGAGAGACGAATGATTACTACCGGCACGAACCAAGGCCTGGGTGCCTGTACATAAATATTGGGTTGCTTAGGGGTCTAAATAACATGCCATTTCTAGCCATAACGATCATGAAAAAAAATACCTGCGTTCACACGTTTACTTTGGTATTTGCTGCTGTTAAGGTTAAGCTCATGGTTTAGTAGGAAATCGAGATTAGCTGTGGGGATTTATTTATTAAAAAATATTTACATACGATTATGACATTATGGGACACAGAAAGGAAAGACAAACTTATTTACAAATGTTTTTATATTACACAGACAAAAGTTTTAATAAATCCACTCACTACTGCCTGAGCCGCTGGGAAGACTTTCAAAAGAACTGTTAGAACAGGGAAACGCTTGATCAGCATTTATTCGTCGGTCAGAAGGCATATCTGGCCCTCTTTCTTGTCTTAACCTTGATATCTTTCTTTGGACATCTTGTCTGAGACCTCGCACTTTTCCTGCTAAGTTTGAAACTCCTTCACACTCGTCGGCTGACTGAAATAATAAGTAAAAGGTTCTAAGCGGGAATGATAAATTAAATGCGATTACAATTTTTTTTGGTTTTATTAATAACGTCATGCTCATTTGATCAGAAAGTATTCTATTACCTTATGTACAGTTGCTATGTGTTGTGAATCCGTTTCGCTTTCTTGATCTTCATAATCCGATGACGCAGGCGATAAGGGGTCGATGCCTATCCGGTAGCCTGACATTTGCCTATAACCTCTTCTACAATCCCGTTCCGATCGACTTGATTCTAGCGATATGCCCGACAACCTCGAGCCTATAGATTGGATATCGGATGCGGCGTAATCCCCGCTTTCCCTATCTCTTGCTGTTCGCAAGGGTATCACAGTAGTTGGGTAGGGGCCGCTTTGTGGAATTATTAATCCTCTTCGAGGGGCTCTAGCTAAACTTATATCACCGGCGGTTCTAAGAGATATAACCCCTTCGCCTCTAGGTTCATTTCTTAGGTTAAGTGTGAAGCAAACACGTCCATTCTGAAAAGAAGCAGCAGGCGCTCCACCTCCCATAAGAAAGTCTTCTGGGTCACTCTCGTATGGCGGTTCATCGTACCAATGCCCTCTTCCAGAGAGGCCTCTTGCTTCATCGTCATACATATACGTGTCGTCTGTAAACGAGTCCTCAATTAGGCTTGTAAGGCGTAGCTTTTTATAATGCAAATAAAAACGAACGTGCTAACATAATTGCGAAAAAAGTTTACCGTTAAAGTCCCTCATAAAAGTGGCGTTTTCACTGACAACACTGCGATTAAGCTGTTTACGAACATCGGAAAGCCGTGCGTGGTTGATGCAAAATATTTTAAAAACAATCATGCATTTAGCATTTCGTTGCAAATTAATCATACTTCACAATGGATGAAGATGGCGATACTGTATTTTTATCCGTTTAATAATGCAATATATTTGTAGTCGCTTTTTATGTAGAAAAGTTATTTCCTCTCGCGTGGAGATATTAAATTCCTTATTTGCATACACAATTATATTATGATTGATGAAGAGATGCACATTGAAAGCGTACCGAATGAAATGTGATGCCTGACGATAAATCAATGGACATTGAACACTATCAAGAATAAGCATTCCGCAACGTTGACCAATAAATAAGTGTCAAAACATCGTGCAAGCAACATGCCTCAAAAAAATTTAACTTTCCTCTAGACTCTTGCATATTTTGACTTTAGCGTACACAAAAGCATAAACAAAAAAAAAACACAGGAAGTAGCTTCAAATAACTTCATTGTCAAAATATTACAAGACAGCGAGGCATTTTTGACAGTAGTGGTTAGATTTATTACAGTCAGTTTGCAATAAACAGTTCGGAGAGAAAGTTCTTTCAATTATAAGCCATTATCGTTACTTTAAAAAAGATACCTTGTATTGTATACAAGGTACCTTTTTTAAAGTAGGTGTAAAATTAAGAATGTTTCTTTACTTAGTTAAATATCTACCAGTCCTCTTATATATTTACTCAAGAATAAATAACTAACCACTGCTGTAGTTAATAATTACATTCTCTTTTTAATATTGAGACATTTTAGTTCGTACATTAAAAGATTAATATCGTTTTTACATTATTTGTTTAACTATGTAGCCTTAATGAATAAAATCATTATCTATTTATATGTGCCAAAGTTATATACGTACATTTAGATAATTGTTTTTTTATTCTTCAGTTTGATAATGAATATTGTCAAAAAATACAAAGTTATTCTTGTTTATATATTGATTAGATGTCTTTTATAAAATAATTTTTTCTATCGGATTCGAATAAATATTCTGAAATATTTTAAATCTTAATTGTTATTGTATGCGAATGTAATTATAATACAGTAATAATGTGTAATAATATAACATTAATTTTTATTCTAAGATCTAAGCAACATTTAAGCGTTCAGTAGTCAATTTGAATGTATTTCTTCATTAAGGCTCTTATGGACGCGGTATATATGTACATTTATTGAAACATACCTCCAAAGGGGCCACGAACGCCATCACGCCCCATGTTCATAAGACCATGTCTTATATCTCGCAATATCTGAAATAAGATAATATTGTTAAGCCAAAATCACCAATAAAGTTTGGTTCTGTATTTTCTCTTTGGTAGAGTTTGAATTGACTCTATCGGGAAGCGTCACGTTACTAGAATATTATGGTGAAATAGTTTTATCATCACCGGAAGCCTATAAGGTTCACGTTAAGGCTTAGCCTTCTTGCAGACTTGTGACCCTCATTTAACAAAATAAAAAAAAGTAAATAGCAGCCCGTTAATGTCCCATTCCTCCACACATTTCTCCATCACAGGCCTCCTCACTCATACGAGAGAGGGTTATTAGCGAATAGACCCACCACGCTGCTCCACTGCGAGTTGGCAGGCATAGTACACAAGTGCACTCTCTATTTCTTCACTCTCATAGCCTGGTGTGGCGGGAATCGCACACGGCCGGAGAGAGATCAGAATATTTCTTTTACCGAGTAGAGGTCAGCTAAGAACGGATTTCACGAAATTCCATCCGCAAGGGGGGGTTGTTAACTATTGACTCATTACGATATCTCTGGAAGCACGAGGCGTAGAGACTTAATATTTGGTAGGAATATTCCTTTTGCCAAGTAGAGGTCAGGTAAGAACAGAACACAAGGGGTGTTATACGCATGTTGCTTATTTGTAAAACAATTTGCATAAATTAATAAAAATGCTACCCAAAAAACATTCCACGCAGACGAAGTCGCGGGTTAAGCTAGTATTATATATAAGAAAATAAATCATAATAACGATACATATCAAAATATATAATGCAATAAATAAACAAGTTCATAATCGGAGATAATAATAAATAACCAATAAAATATAAAAAAGCTTAAGAACACGCTCTGATCACCACGTCAGAGGTCATTATAGCGACACAAATAAATAAAACGAAAAAGATGTATGTTGTGGAGTTCTTTGAATAAAAAAAATGTTTCCATAAGACACATTAAGAGAGAGAAAGAACGCAAATATATAACAACTGTAAAATGTTTTATGCACACTTGACACACATTTTACCCGCAGCGGAAGTGTTCTCAATATTATTTTAGAAAGCATTGTCTTTTCATAGCTTTCAGCAAATGCTTGAATCTATTAATGTTCTGGTCGTTCTAAGGTCATTCAATTACTAGTCTCGTGGGATAAATATGGAGTATCAGAACTAAAATCTACATGCAGCTAAAATTTGCCTTATATGTTAGGTAACACAAAGAGTAAATGGTGATTATAGAAGTTTGATTGCTTCTCAAAGATATTCGATCAGTCTGAAAAGTGGAAATAGGATTAGGGTACCAGAAAATCCCTAATAGCTAAGACGAGAAATGTTATTTATATAAAGCCATCTAGCCTTAAAACCAATGTTAAACGGTGATGTTATAATTTTCTTTGTCTCCTGGTAGACCATCAGATCCTAAATGGGACGGATAATACATTATTTGGAGTATATTTGAAACCGATATTTTTTTTAATTACTTATAACGTCATATTAAATAACTTCATTTAAATGCATAAAGCAATCATAAATAACTTTCGGTTAAGGACACATATTACCGACCTCATTATAGCTAATGCTATAACAATTTAACACCAGCTGAAGTTGTCCTCCAATTCCAATCAGTTTAATAAAAAAATGTAAAAACATAATGAGTATCTGATAAGGCTATTACAGTACAATCAAAAATTTAATAATTGGACATATATTAAAAGCGGAGCCTCATAAAATTCATTCATAATGACGTTATAATTTAGGGCTAACGAAAGGTATCTAATTTGCATAATCACTGAAAGCCGAAGCGATCATCGAGCTTTTTTGCAGGAATTTGTAATGAAAAGAGGTTAAGAATTGTTGGCTGTTAAGCCATTATTATATTATTAGCGTTTTTTTTATTATCCAATCCCCAACGCTTTTCTGTGATTTTACCCACTCTAAATCTTGGAAATCTAAAGTTTTAGATTTGTATAAATATAAACCAGACTTTTAGTTTGCCAAAGACGTTTCTCTTCTACTTGTGTATTTTGAACGCACGCAATTTTAATTTTCTTTGTAATTGTTGCTGTTTTTACGTACATTTTTATGTAAATTCTGCAATGTTCATTAGATTTGGATTTTTATGTAGCCGTCTACCTAATCCTGAATCTAATTTTAGTATACTTCAATTCTACTTATTTAAAATTGTTTTATTAATCATATTTTCAATAAAATCCAGTGAGAACGAATTTGGTCAGTATTAGAAATATAAACGTTATACTTTAGTTATCACTTGTTTCAAAATATTACTACACTACCGTACTACTGTTCTCTGAATTGACTAATAAGCAAAAGACAAAAGCGCAATAGTACGTTGTGCTTTAATAAAATTTTGTGTTAAAATAATACGAAATTATGTCACCAGCCTTTTGTGCAGTAGAATATCAATTTCCGCTATTACTGAGGCTTCATTACGGAAGAAAGCATACACAAAGGAATACTAGGTAAAAACAACAATCAACATGGCTTTGATTTGATTAAACTTCTAAGATTTTTAAATTAATTGTTAGTAAATTCTTTGGAGTAAATTTTAATAAAGCGTAAATAACATGAAATGTATACTCTATAATATATATTTACCTGAGGTTAATGTATATCATATTTTGGAAATAAAACAATTTTAAATTTACTCTTTGGGTACTATATATAACACAAATGTACATAGTATTATATAGTATAAAGTATATATGTCATAATTTTGTAATTTTTTATAAAAATCATAACGTCTACAGCATTTCTATGAATCTAATCTATGCTAATATTTTAAAGAGGAAACGTTTGTGTGTTTATAAGTATGTATGTATGTGTGTTTGTTACGTTTTAACAAAAAACTGGACCGATTCCAAACCGAACAAATGTTCTACAGTAATATAGAACGTTTTAATATCTACAAAAAGTCGGCGAACGGTATATTTGTCCAATTACTGTATTTATGCCACCATAACTACTTTTTTGTATTTTAAATGTTAATATCGACAATAATCAAACCATATTATTCATACCCATGTATTTATCCCTATCATATCAAAGACCGTTTCAATACCTGTAAAATGTTTTTTAAATTATTAAAATCGGACATTCCATTCAAAAGATAAAACGAATTTAAAAATCTCCATCTAAAGAGAATAACGTATCCCGAGTCGAAGTCCATAAAAAATTATAATAAACAAGCAAAATATTACTGGACTGATT
Source organism: Elymnias hypermnestra (assembly GCA_015832385.1). Taxonomy (NCBI): domain Eukaryota; kingdom Metazoa; phylum Arthropoda; class Insecta; order Lepidoptera; family Nymphalidae; genus Elymnias; species Elymnias hypermnestra. The sequence continues at coordinate 2,422,240 of JACTOM010000063.1, read as the reverse complement.
TAAAAAACCTTATTTATTGCGATGCGATAGTAATATGGGAAACCCGTTCTTAGTGAGGGTCTACCTTCCAAAAGGAATACGTATGCACAATTTATCATATTATACATATAATCAAGTAAATCGAGTGAACAGTTTTGGAGATACTTTGATATATATATTTAATAATAATTTATTTATTTTCCAAAAATATAATGTTTTGTTACAATTTTTTTTCTTAAAATAAGTTTGGTGTATACATGTTACGTCCTGTAGCTGAACTAGGTGAAACCTGTGTTACAGCTGCCAGTAACGATTCTCTATGGTGTCTTGTTAAATAAAAGAAGCCCTTGACTCTCAGTTTCTTAAAGTAACAACATATGTTTTACCACCTTTTTTGTAATCATTTTCGCTTATCAATTGCTATGCTGTAGGAACATGGGGAAACCTGATTTCAACGACCGTCTAAGTCGCGATAGGAATATTATTGTCGAATTTCAAGTCAATTAGCATAATAGTTTTGGAAACCCCGTGATGAGTGTAAGTGATTTTGTTAAGCTTACGTAGACTTTAGTCCTGACAGTCCGTAAAAGTGTGGTAATCAATTTAAAATACATTTATGAAGTTCTCAAAAAATGTTATGCAAACTGTGCACGAAATTCCAAAACACGGGCATAAATATTCAGAGGCTGCAATAAAACGACCACTTTCGCGTAAGTAGAAAAGTATTGAACGTTAAGTTAATTTATGCACATTTTGTTACAGAGCCGGGACGCCAGCAAATGGGAGAGGATTTGCGCGTCTGCTCGAGCAAATGAGATTTCATGTCACGGAACAAATAGGGTTTTACATAGATGTTATTAATAAATGCAGTTATCAACTTCTTAGTTTTGGTCATTTTGGAAGTAGTTAATCACTTAACGCTTGGATTTCTCTATATTATGTAATTTCATTAAGTTTTGCCATTCTTTGTATACAGTAAACTATCTTTTTCATAAAGATTCCGATTCCTTGGGAATATGGGGAAATCCGTTCAGTGAGCGTCTACACCGCGAAAAAAGGCACTTTGTTTTTCGTCTGTTGTCTTTATATAAATATACAGTGGATTTCATTAATAACGACCGCTGTTGTAATGACTTTTTGGTTATAGCGACGTCAAACCTACCTCGAATTTAAATTATACTTTCGTAAGAAATTCATTCAGTAATATCGACTAGTTTTTATGAACCATTTATGACAGATTCCCAGAAATCCCTTACGGATATTACTATTGAGTCGGCAAAGGCACAAAGACTCATTTATAAAACTACTATCTGTACCCGCGACTTCGTTTGCGTGGAATGTTCTTTTGATAGCATTTTCATTAATTTAGGCAAATTGTTATACTAATAAGACATATACCCGAATTTCCCTAATTTCCTAAAATTTACTTTTGATAGATTCCATTATGTCAAAAAAATTCTCACCAAGTTACATACCATAAAAGATATAGTTTGTAAATGTGAAGTTTGAATTTTATTTTAAAGTGAAAATTTTTTAATTAACAGCCCCGCAACCCCCCTTGCGGGTAATTTCGTAATATCCGTTCTTAACTGATCTCTATTCGGCAAAACGAATATTCCTACCAAATTTCAAGTCTTTACTCTTCATGGTTCCGGAGATATCGTGAGTCAATATTTAACACCCCCGCAACTCACCTTGAGTGTGGAATTTCGGTAAATGCGTTTTTAGCTGACCTCTACTCGGTTAAAGGAATATTCCTACCAAATTTCAAATACGCCTTATATGATTCCAAAGATATCGAGATGAGTCAATAGATACTTGGATATCTCTTTTATATATATAGATAGATTTAGCCTTCTTATTCTTTGTTTATAAGACAGATGGTAAAAAGTATTGTTTATCACAATAATTAAGATGTAGAAGGAATTATGAAAATGGAATACACCTTACGGCGTGAAGAAAAACTTAAGAAGTGGACTATAACACTTTTTGTCAATAACACCCGTGTATACCGTAATTACAAGTAAATACATATGTACATGTCTTTTTGTTATTTCGGACATAGCAACCGGATATAGCGACGACATTAAAGTGCCCCTTACGCCGTCGTTATAACCGAAATTCACTGCATCGTTAAATTCTTGTGTATGTGATTCAATACTTCCTAAATTGACTAAAATTTCTGGAATTTTGTGTATATTAAATTCGGATTTCCCCATATTTTCTTCAGATTAATTTCATATTTCCACGGAATTCGAAACAACGCGTGTAACATCGTCGGTAACAGCCAATATATAATATTTTAATCTTTACATGCCATGTTATGGCAGTACACTGTGACCGCATTGCAACATAACACCAATGTATCTGAATGTGTAATATGTAAATTAATTATTTAAATAATTAATTTCGCTTCTCTGACGTCCTTGTGTAGTGAATGGATAAGCTCACTTCGGTAGCATTATCCTAATGCGACTCCCGACGGAACAAAATAAAGATATTGAATTTTTAGTTTATCCAAATCTGTCCTAGATTAGGTATTAATTATGATATATTTACAATTTTTCAAAAGCAATATCTAAGCTTATAAATAAAGGCTTGAAATATAGAGAGTAACGATAAGTAACGAGCTGAAAAAGAATTGCAGAAAGCTAAACTTAAAAGGACATGCGTTCATAAGTTTGTTACAATATACTTTGTTATACAGAGAACTGTGTATCAAATTGAAAATTCGACGGCCTCGCTAGCGCAGTGGTGCGAGCATTCGCTTTGCTAGCGGAGGTCCCGGGTTCGATCCCCGGTAGGACGAATTTAGGAAATTGTATTTTCTAATTCGTCTGAGTCTGGACTGGTGGGAGGCTTCGGTCGTGGCTAGTTACCACCCTACCAGCAAAAACGTACCGCCAAACAGACATTTGTGTTCCGGTACGATGCTGTGTAGAAACCGTAAGGGGTATGTCGCCTCTTAACAGATTAGCGCGCTTCCATCTTAGACTGTATCATCACTTACCATCAGGTGAGATCACAGTCAAGCGCTAATCTGTCAGCAATTAAAAAAAAATGTGTGAAATTTTTGGTGCGACTTACGTTATGAAACCAAGTTTTAAATATTGAAGTGAAACTTCAATATTTAAAACTTGGTGAAGGCGTGTGATTGTAAATTTTTATGGATGAAACGCGTGATCAGAGTCACGAAGATGTGTGTAATTTTAATATTAACATGTGACATTTTAATTTGCCACTCGTCGTTTAATAATTTAATATAGAATTTTTCATAAAATATAAAATAAAAACATTTTATGAATTGAGATTTCAATTTTTGAGATATCAATAAATTATCTGTATTAATTTTTGACACTTTTAATATTTTATTGACAATTAAAATCCTAAGACATCTTCCTTTTTCCCTCCCTCCTAAGTGTAGGAAATCTAAGTTTTAGATTTGTATAAATATAAACAAGACTTAAAAATTAGTTTGCCAAAGAAGTTTTACTTCTGACATGTGTACTATGTGCGCACACACTTTTAACTTTCTTTTATATTATTATTATGTTAATATTGTTTTTCTATAATTTTTTTTTCTATCAATAACTCTCTATATTTGAGATACGTCTTTTGTTTGAAAAATTTAAGGAATGTACTGTGAGATGCCTGCTAATTCGCAGTGGAGCAGCGTGGTGGGTCTATGCTCTAAAAACCCTCGCCATATGAGTGAGAAGGCCTGTGCCCAGCAGTGAGACGATAATGGGCTGCTACTTACTTACTGTATTACTTGTGTGTTAGGTTAAAATAAAATAAAGGTTTCGAAGTCAATGTAATGTTTACATATATTTTTCTTAGAAACTTATTAGAAGTTCTAAGCACGTGTTATTGTTTAATTAAAATAATTACAATGATTTATATTATTTTATCTGCGTTAAATGTGTGTCTCGCTCTGCGACTGGCCATGAAATAAAATTTATTTTTATAATGCTGCTCACGAAACGCGAACATTATCAGATTTCATATTTACCAGGAATCGAAACTTCCTCGTAATCCGGCAAATTGTTTATTACCGTTGTAAAATTTCAATGATCGATTTCAACGGTGATACTGTTTATTAGCTGTGTTTTATTATTATAAATTATTCTTTAAAGTAATGATTTAAGGTTCACTTTTGTAAGCAACTCTTCAGGCTATAAGGCTATTTGGAATTCAATAATAGTAGATTTACGAGCGAGCAACGAACGAAATGTACTCAGTAAAGGGCTTCCAAAGTTTCGTAGAGAAGCGATACAAGTGCCTCTAATAGGCTTAGCTTGAGATTAGGGCATGATTAGCCGAAGGCTCAGCTCACAAGCCCATCCCAGTAAGATTAAGGGTTCTTTCACATTACGTTAATTACTTTAATGTGTTTGTTAAAAGTATTCTGGTTTATCCTTACTCCGTTAAAACTTCTGATTAAAGTTAAAAGCGGTTTCATTGTCATTAATTTCCTAGCACAACGATCCGACAATTTTGCAAGTTTAAAGCACGATTGGAAGATTATGTGTGTAGTATATTTAGGGTATATAATTAAGCATAGGAATTTATATGATTGTTTATTACAAAATTAGCTATCTCCAGCCGTTTCCGAGTTTAGATACAGTTTAACAAAAACTATATATCTGTCTGTAGCTATATATTTTTTTAAACGCTTCCATATATTTAGTAATCATTTATTATTTTGACATTACAAACAGATACCTTATTGTCATTTATATGAACATATTCTTAATACACTCTTTAGAGTTCATCTCAGCTTAAAACAGAAATAACTATAACAAAAGGGATCTTATCCTTGTGAAATTCTGCGCGAAGTAGCAGCAGATTAATATAATACAGTAAATTTTATACATATATTTATACCAAAGGTTTAAATAATCCCTTACCTCTTCCTGTTCTCGTGCTAATTTGTCTTTTTTCTTCATCGCTTCCTGAACTTTTAACTGCAACAAATACGTTTCGTAAATATATTGCTTTACAAAATATACTTCTTTAATAAGGAGAAAAAATATATTTAATTAACGTTTTACAATATTTATAAAAACTAATATCCACTTAAAAGCAAATTTATCGCAGTATGAAAAATGGCACAAACAACATTATAAATACTTATAAGTACAACTTAAACCATTCCTTACAGACGTCTAAGCGTGAAACACTGAAATAGCAACAACGCATTAATACCCAGAATATAATTTTCATAATCACAGCAAAAGCCGCAAATTGCTAACTATAAATAAAAACTAATAAGCAGAACTAAGCCTGACATAAATTAAGATTACGACAATGTCTTGGCAATGACGTTGGCTAAAACATAAACAATTACTTTTCCGACAATGAAATCGGCTAAATTGTAATATGTACATATACACATAGGTGATTGGAACCCCATTGTACTCTATAAATATACTTTTTGATTATATAATACACAATTTCGTAAAATACAACTTAAAATAAAGAACAATAATATAAAAAATAAGACAAGTCCTATCTAACTTGAAATTCTTACTCATTACATAGAAAGAAAATTTAAAATCTTTTAAGACATCTTTCAATAGATCGCACTGTATATTTTTTTGCAAAATAAATGTATGTAGGTTTAATATTTAAAAAACCTGTAAAAACATTAACGGTCATACATTAAAAAAAACAAAAGTGCATGCGTACAAAGTACACATGTCAGGAGTGAAACTTCTTTGGCAAACAAATTTTTAAGCCTGGTTTACATTTATAAAAATCTAAAATTTTAGATTTCCAAGACTTAGAGGGAGGGAAAAAGGAAGATATGTTAGGAATTTAATGGATTTTATTGTCATAAAAGTGTCGAAAATTAATACAAGTAATTTATTGAAATCTCAAATGAAGAGTTGTAAACAAAAATGCCACGTGTTTTTTGTCAATATTAGAAATTTAATTTTGTTTTTGAATTTAAAATTTAATAAAGAGAATTTATAAAATATTTTATGGAAAATAGTATATTTAATGAATTAATTGACGCGGAGGAAAATAAAATGCCTCATGCTATTTGTCAATATTAAAACTACCTTCAAACGAATTAGTATAAAAAACGCTGCACATCTTTGTGATTCTAATTACGCGTTTCATCCGTAAAATTGTTACCCTCATGTTGTACTAGAGAGGATGATTCATGATGTATTTAATTTAAGCAAGATATAACTATATAGATCGGACAGTGTGAGCTAAAGTAACGTAAGTAGAGGTAAATTAACAGATTATTTATTAATTTCCCACCGTTGAGTATAGGTCTCCATACTCACAGAAGTGATATTAGTAGCGCATAGATTATCCCCGGGATATGCAGGTTTTCCCACAGTATTTTCCTTCACCCATTTAAAGTAGGAATTGCAAAAAATAAAACAAAACCACATCACATGCTTACATGCAAATAAAAATATTCAGGCAATTTCGTGCAATTCTAAATAGCAGTGACATGATGCGTGCTTCAATCAAATAGTGAAGTATTTTTACAGAAAAGTACACATTTTTAACAAATACAACATCGAGATTGAGAATTGAAGTTGGTGACATAAAAAATATAGATCCACCTCCTTTCTTTGAGCATACCAAATATATAAACCAAAATAAGTATGCAATTGAAAATTTTGAATTTTGATTTCTGTTACGACTCTGTTGGCAAAACTATTTTTAAATAAACTTAAGATGTAATAGAATACTGGAGTAATTTTACTTTACATCCCATAGCATAGAAAAATCCCATGAGTTTTAATGAAACTAATGGTGTCACTTCTGACGGGCTTCTCTAAACTAAAAGTTTGCGAATTTTTGACTTAAAATCTCTAAGCACTCGTCACAATTCAAAAATCATCTCTTTATAGACTCTACTTTCATTCTAAATTGAATTTCTATGCCTTGTGAAAATTTATTTAGTTTTAGTTTAGAAAATGCTACGTGGGAATTGACACCAATACTCAATTCCTTGCTTAATAGAAGCGATAGTAAATGCAATATTTAAATAAATGCATGTTTTTATATCCCAAATATAGCAATTTTAAATTAAGATATATTATGTAAGCATTTTGCCATCCAGAGCATAACAGAAAAGTTTTCCTGCGCTGATTGTTTGAGGGATACTGTACTTTGGATGGACTGAAAGATTATCTTCAATTCAACACATTTTGCTGGTAAATTTGCTTAAATGAACCCCGAAGATTTTGAATGGATAATTCTTCATCATCCTTTTAATAATTGATTTCTTTTGTTATTGACAGTCTCTCAAACTCAATTCATTGCAGGAAAACGTAAGCTCACCCTATGAATTGTTTCTTCGAAGGTGTTTGGTTGGGCGGCACTCATTTGAAAGAAGCGGAGGCGATCATAGTCTCTGGGGTCAACCATGGACCTCAGAGCTGTATCAGGGCCAGGGCCGAGGCCCAGGCCACTTTGGAGCACGCTGTCCGGAGTGTCAACCTGAAGGAAATTTTCATATTATTACACACCTACGGGATATATCCCGTTGAAGCAGTCATTTGTAAGTATACAAACAATGTTTTCAAATAAAAAAGTATATAACATATCATCAAAATGTAAGCTGTAGCCAATATACATACAGACAAAATGATAACGGCGTTAAATATCTAAACTTTAAAAGTGCAAATTATTTAAAAAAACTTAATGAATCCTTTATATTATTATATAGTTTGGCATAAATCCTGTTGTACACTTTACTTTACGATTATGAATTACGGTACAAAATATTTGTTAAACATTAGAAAGGTTATCGCAACCCTTTTAAGCTTTAAATCGTTTTTCAAAACAATAATACGTTGAACGTTTATATGACAGCAAAAATTAAACATCACACTCTTTCTTTATTATATAATTAATATAGTAATTACATATCAGACGCCAAATCTAAGATTCTAGTTAATTATTGACTAATTTACAGAATAATCCAAATTATTAGCTAGTTTACAGCGGCGCTATATTCTTCATGTATAAAAGCATAACACTAAAGCAACTCGTACTTGTACGTAAGATATAAAAAGTATTATTTGTACAAATAATTAATCATAAAAGCTTATAATTAAATCTTATGTAATAACTACAGTTTAAAGTAAGTACTTGTATTACGTAATTTAAATTATTATTTTCTATGTAATCTATTATATAATATATTTTTAAAAAACTCACACAAATTCTATTCTGTTTAACTAAAGGTTATGAAAACATCACGTATATATCATTTCACACAAAAATTAAAAATACTTTTGCAGTAATAATTGTACAGTATAACGCAAAGCTCAACATTAACTATAAAAAATAGTAATTTATACTTTCGTGAGATGGGTTCTAATCTTTACGATCTCACCTTACAATAAGTGATGATACATCCTGCGACGGTAGAAGTAGTGGACTAACATAGAAATAATTTATCTCTTAATGATTTCTAAAGATCACTGCAACGTAACATTTGGTCTTCTTAGGGTAATAAGACTATTTCTTCTAAGAGTTTACGGCCTCGCTGGTGGTTGAGTGAATTTAGATAATAGCAGGAAAGACATACCGCCACACAAAAGATTTGTATAACGGTACGATGCTATGTAGTAACCATAACAGGTAAATTAACTGTTATCAGATTAGCGCCCTTCCCTCTTGGACTGTATTGCCATGATGTCATCTCAATGAAGCGCTAACCTGTCAGTAATTACATTTACGTGATAAAACTGAAAATATTTTGAGACATTTATTTATCAGTATTTTAACATGGCGTTTATTTTAGGAAGATTGCTCGGGAATAAGGTTAATCAAGTTAACTTTAGCGTGGAAAAACTTTTTCACAATTCACGGCTGCTCAACGAAAATATGATTAATTATAGACAGAAAGATTTGATAAGCGATGAAGTCTTTATTCATATCTCGAGCGATATTTTCATGAAACAGAATTTCTCGATTTTTGACCTAGATGTCAATTACACATTTTACTTCTTGAATTAACTTGGCGCGGGACAAGTATTGTCAATTATGTGATATTCTTGCAGTTTTATATATAAATCATGTAACAATGTAACTTATACAATATTTACAGTGACTTAACTCTCCCTATTTATATTCTGTTCAAATTTGCAAGCAAGAAAATATATATTTTTTAAACTTGTATTAGATGGCAGTTTGGACTGGCGGAATACCAGCAAAAACAAACCGCCAAAAAAAAAATGGTAAAAAGTAAAGTAAGTAGCAGCCCATTAACGTCCCACTGCTGGGCACAGGCCTCCTCGCATACGAGAGAGGGTTTTTAGAGCATAGTCCCACCACGCTGCTCCACTGCGTGGCATAGTACACAAGTGTAGTCTCTATTCCTTCACTCTCATAGTCCAACGAGACGGCAATCCAACACGACTGGAGAGAGGGATCAGGCGCAGGACCGACGGGCTAACGTGCTCACCGAGGCACGGGAGTGGATTACACCGCCAAATTTTTCCCAACTTCGGGCAAATATTGAGAAAATCTTAATAGAAAACTCAATATCGATTTCGAACTGGCCCGACCTGGGACTCGAACCCAGGACCTCATGTCTGTAGTCGAACATGCTAACCGCTAGACCAATGAGGCAGTCAAAAAAATGGTATTCCACCACAATGCTGTGTGGAAACCGTTAGAGATAAATTACTCAACCACGTTAGTCCGCTCNAAGTAAGTAAGTAGCAGCCCATTAACGTCCCACTGCTGGGCACAGGCCTCCTCGCTCATACAAGAGAGGGTTTTTAGAGCATAGTCCCACCACGCTGCTCCACTGCGTGGCATAGTACACAAGTGTACTCTCTATTCCTTCACTCTCATAGTCCAACGTGACGGCAATCCAACACGACTGGAGAGAGAGATCAGGCGCAGGACCGACGGGTTGACGTGCTCACCGAGGCACGGGAGTGGATTACACCGCCAAATTTTTTCCAACTTCGGGCAAATATTTAGAAAATCTAAATAGAAAACTCAATATCGATTTCGAACTGGCCCGACCTGGGACTCGAACCCAGGACCTCATGTCTGTAGTCGAACATGCTAACCACTGGACCAGGCAGTCAAAAAAATGGTATTCCACCACAATGCTGTGTGGAAACCGTTAGAGATAAATTACTCAACCACGTTAGTCCGCTCCCATTATAGATATCATCACTTAGTATCACTTGAGAGCAACAGTCAAGTGCTAACCTATCAGCAAAAAACTTCTTGGACTTTATTATAAAAAGTAGTCTAAACCGACCTTCGCTTTCGTATTGATTATGTTATAAAAATCAAATCAATCCATTACTACATGGGTCGCCAAACATTTCATATTGGTGGGACACAAATTATGAGCATATTGGTGCGGGCCACATTTTATCCAAGCTTTTTTAGATAAAACAATTTCTTGCTCTATTAAATATATTTATCGTTACTCTTAATTGCATACCTGCGGCCCGCATGCGGCCCCGATTTGACGAACACTGAGCCAAAATCTATTTATTTCACAGACTGGATACATTCGCGGTCGTTATTTTTTTTTATTGCTGACAGGTTAGCCCTTGACTGTGATTTCACCTGATAGTAAGTGATGATACAGTCAAGATGGAAGCGCGCTAATCTGGTAACTGGTTTCAACACAGCATCATACCGGAAAATAAATCTCTTTGTTTGGGGGTCTTTGCTGGTAGGGTGGTCAATATCCGCGGCCGAAGTCTCCTACTAGACCCAGACTCAGACAAATTAGAAAATGCAATTTTCTAAATTCGCCCTGCCGGGGATCGCACCCCGGACCTATGCTAGCACCACTGCGCCAGCGAGGCCGTCAAAATTAGATCAGAGGGAACCAGTGGTCCGCGGGTCGCACGCGGCCCATAAGACCCCATGTTCCGGCCGCAGGCATACAAATACGAGAGAAGGTCGGAATACCGCGCGCCATCACATTTATCCACCGTGTTTGACGAGGGTTTTAGTGGGTATTCTGCTAGACAGTGAGTCACACACTCCCGACTAGTCAGAGTGCTTGTTTTCCACATTCCGATTGGGCGGTGTGCATAAAAGCATTTCCCAGCGATAAAAATAGAAATAGTCATGGAAATACGAGTAACGATAAATATAATACAAAAATTTGTTTATCCTCTATAAAAAAAGGGTTGTTGTCCAATGTATTAGATGAACGGCTCAAAACCAAGACGTCAAAAAAATCGGTAAACAACATCCTCATACTTTAAAAAAACTTTAGATCTGCGATAAACTAGGGATCGCGCGGGTTTAATGTAAGTCCCGCAAACAATTAAATTATATTTTAAAGTAAGGCCCTTTATGTTTTAAATGACGTCAGTTGTCGTTTTTTATAAACTTTTTCGGGTATATTTAAGCCTAATTAATGTTAGCAAAAATCGACGTTATGCTAAATTGAACACTCCTGTCTCTGTGGGCAAAAGTAACGCGTTTTTTTATGAAATTCATTCGATCTCAGACACACAGATAAATAAAGTATTTATTAAGATTAAGTTTATAAATATAGTCTTCTTTGTTTGTTGATACTAAAATATTAAAGAAAAATCGAACAAGAATGGCAAATATAACGACACCATTATAACAACCACATGAAGTCGTTCATTTATATTATCCGACTACATTTAAATATAGACATTAAATGTTCAAATTATCTCAAGAATGTTGCCTTAACGTTTACGAACAGTACATAAATATCCCCTTAAGTATCCACATAAAATTCAAAGCCGATTAGTATTAGGTTGGGCTAATAAATTAGTTTTGAATTGTCGAACGTAAAATTCATGATCTTGTAACTCAGCTGAAGAAAGGAAGTAAATGTGATATGTTTTAAAAGACAAAGGATAAGTTAAATGTGTAATGAAACGCTTTTTAAAGTGCTACAGCTGACACAGGCTTATAGGATAGGGGTTTTTGAGCACAGACTTCTTTTCTTTTGAGGGAAAGATTTTGAAGCATTGACCACCAAACTGCTTCATCACGGTTTAATAAAATAATCAATACCATTGCTCTACTATACGAAAATGGGAATACGATATTTAAATATATATGCTGGCTTTTCTTCGCGCTGTTACGCATACTTTGTGATTCAATATTGCGTAAGATATAATACAAGTCAATCGCTAAAATAATGTCAATTATTTTTTCTACTATGGCCTACCGTTTTTAAGTGACTTGAAAGTGAAATGTTTTGAAGATTTAAATGAAAAACGTTTTTTTTATGAATCGTTTAAGTGTCTTACAAGTGTAAATCATAAAAAGACATATATTCTTTATAAAATTAAAAGAAAATAATGCCCAGAATTTAAATGGTATCCAATGTGATGTGATGTAAAAATGCTATACTTCTTAATTGCTGAAGAAGGAAAGACTAACAACGAAAATCTAGTTACAAGTATAACGTACTCTGAGCACGGCAAATATTGCCAAAAGCTAGCAAAAATAATAAAGAAAAACAATCGCAATAATGGTATATATAAATAAATAAACATTTTTTGACAACGGCGGATAAAACTAAGTATACCAAAAGCCTAACATCAAGCTCTGTTTAACACCTTAGAAGTCATTGTAACCACAAATCACATAAAAGAGATATTATTTAAGAAAGGAACATTTCAGTATAGCTAATATGTAATTTATTAAATAAAATATTAAAAAGTGGAGATAGAATTCACAAAAGACGTTATCGTAATGACAATATATGTGAAAATGATAGGACTATAAATTTCAGTCCGTCCGAGTTAGGTTCCGGGTAGTACAGAAACGGTCCTCTATTCACATTTATTCCCTTATCAAGTGCGAAGTTAATGGGCGAGCATTGTACAGGCTATGATTAATTGATTCATGACTATAAAACCTCATTGTGATGCAGATATCCTTAGCGTTCTTCGTTAAGTGGGAATGATTAATGATGGATTTTCTAAATTCGGCCTCCGGTATTTTTAACTCAAACTTTTGTTTTGAAAAAAATAAGCCAACCGAGTGTAAATCTTCACTGGACTAATATTATAAATGAGATAGTAATCCTATATAGACAGGTGGGATTTAAAAGATAAATGTCATATTCTAATGTTTAAAACAGAAATATAATTTGAAGTAACACAAATACATTTTGTTCATTTGTTGATGAAAAGGGAAATCTTGGTTATTTGTTAACTCGCGGAGATTTGAGGAAAATTCTATACGGGGTAAGTAGAAATTTGACATCATACTGATGAATTATGTTTAATGCATTACTTTAGTGGTCCATGATCATCTTCCCATTATTTCCTTTCTAATAAAACTGGTTTGGGACACATTGGTTAGATGATTTTAAAGTCAGACAATTTGTGTTGCGTTCATATAAGTATACTGTTTTGGACCAATCAAATTCCGATTAATTTATTTTAATATGTACATATCTCTGTTTATTTTGTGCAAAGTGATAATCTATCTGTTAGACTTCTCTGCATTTCTCTCCAATTATTAGAGGTTGGATATCAGCTGTGAAAATCTGTCTTGATCTGTTGCATGGTGGAACAATTGTGACGCCAGACCATTCACAAATGTTGCGGAGCCACGATTTTTTGCGGCGGCCAACACCGTGGTTTCCAACAATTTTTCCCATCATTATCAGCTGCAGGAGGTCGTATCTACCTACGTCGTATCTATCTAATTAGGCGGTTCTGACCGACACGTCTCAAAATCTGTGCGTTGCTAACTTTTTGGATCCAACAGATTGAGAGCATACTCCGATATACTCACATTTCAAAAGCCTCTATACATTTTAGAGTGTCTTCCTAGATAGTACAGGCTTCATATCCGTATAGAGTTATGGTGCCGAATATAGTACGGAAGTAGACGAGTGCGTAGGGGTATACAGATGTTACGACTGGAAAGTCTATCTATACAAACCACTAATATATTGTATTTTGTCAGTTAGTAAATACAAGAGTGATATTTACAGATGATCGATGTATTTTACGAGGAGCTTCATCATCTTCCAATATTAACATGCATATAACGTTAAAATTAGTCAGGGTAAATTAGATAATTCACGTGTGTAGCTATTTTATAATTAATTACAATTTGAAATCGAGGGATAAGGAATGTTTTAATAATGTTCATTCTGTACTGTATTTTACAGTATCAACATTATATGTTGTTTTAATGGAGGCGAAATGATGTTTTAAAACACGAGCAGGGTTTCCCTAGAAACGTTCTAATTAATATAAATTTAAATGTGAATAGAAAACAGACCCGAGTAAACTCTCGTGCACAAAGAATGTAATCTATGTCAGACACATAGCTTTGAAAATATAACCACGGCAAAACATGATAAATGCGCTCAGAGGTATAACTTTTGCAGTTTGGCAACTTTAAAGGCACCACTTTGCCCAGATATCCTTTGTTGTGTAGCGTATTATACGAAAGTCCAAAGTTTAGCTCAATTAAATTCATATTACGAAGCGAGATACAATTTTATTGTTGCAGCTGGACTATACGCAAACAGATGCAGAAATAGAGTGTTAATTTTTTTTCTTTTGATAAATTGACTGAGTTCATCGGTTTTCTCGGAATAGGGCGTTAAAGAATTTTCGTAATTTTACATTGGAAGTCATTCTTCAATATGAACAACAGTTGTACATTAGTAATATTATGAAATAATAACAATATTTCACAATTCAAAGCGCTGTAAAAGTCTTTTGAACAAAGAGTTTTTTATATTCCACCAAAGTTAGACGATTTTATCCTAAGTATTTCTAATATTCTATATTTCTCTCTGCACCTTCTTAGCCATCATCATCCATCAAGCCATAATTTTCTTCATCTTTCTTCTTATATATAAAAATGAATTACTGTTCGTTAGTCTTGCTAAAATTCGAGAATGTCTGGACCCATTTTGCTTTTGAAACTTGACAATTAAAAACTATATATTTTATGATATGTAAAAGCTGGCCAGAATTTTTTTTTTGACATAATGGAGACAATCAAAAGTAAATTTTATGAATTTCCACCTTCAAAGGGCAGTGCGGGTATGTTTCTTATTTGTAAAATAATTTGCCAAAATTACTGAAAGTGCTATTAAAAAACCAAAAACCAATCAATTTTAATGTTTTTTTTTTGTATAGTGTGATAAGAGAACGTTGTGGTATAAAAGAAGATGTAGATAGTAATATTGAGAAAGGTATGCTTAGATGGTTTGGGTATATAGAGAGAATAAATTAAAGGAGACTGACAAAAAGGATTTATGAGTCAAGAGTGAATGATAAAGTTGGAAAGGGAAGACCAAGACGAACGTTCCTGGACCAAATCCAGGACATTTTAAATAAGGGCCAGGTCAAGAGTACTCTAAACCGATGAACTTGTATGAAAGGTTTAATGAGAATGAAAGAAGCGAAGGAGATATGCAAGGATTGTTGCAAGTGTCCTTCACTTGGTCTCCTTACCCCTATGGGAATAAGGCGTGATGCTATGTATGTATGTATGTTTTTGTATATTGAGTAGGTATGAGAATAGATCTTTCAATATTTTTCTCCCATACTCTTAATATTTTTCGCATTTGTTCATATAAAAGTTTGCATTGGGATACTTCTGTTCAGCAATGGCACTTGTCAATAGATTGTAGTAGAGGTGTTTCCATACTAAATATTTTTACTACCTGCAATACGGTTCACTGACAATATGGATTGTCAAGTTACTCTGAACGCAATGCATATATTGTTATCTGTATAACGTTAAGGATTTACGATCTACAGAATGTTGGCAAAAGCTACAATTATGCGTAAATATACCTAGTTTTACTGCTGATGTCGAAGATACAATGTTTACTACTATATAATGAAAAGCTAATAAAAAATAGTGCGAGAAATATCGATTACGATATCAATTTATTCCTTGAATACGTAAAGAAACTATGTTAAATCATTTAACTTAAGGATGCTTATATTACGAAATTTTTAATAGTAAATGCCAATTAAAATAAAATAAATTTGAGCAAAACTTTAGTGAATAATTGAATGATTTCTAAAACAAATAGGACCGAAATAAATATCCATAGATTACAAAAGATATGCGAACAAAGCCGATTGCTATGTTTAAACCTTGACAAAATTAACCAGTCTGTTTACTATTCAGACGGACGTTGGCAGGCTACCAGCTTTCACGAGAAACGATTGATATTTGATATACAAAACCCATTAAGAACGAAGCCGTTTTGTTAGAATAACTTGCCACCTACGGTTAAAGTACTACTACAACTAATATCTAAAACCGGCTCCCAATACGTTTGATAAAGAACAAAAAATATATGCCGAAATATTTTCACAAACACAATTTTATATGAATAAAAAAGTATTTTATTAACGATTGAAATTTCAACAAGATATATACGATATGAGAAGTGACTTGTAAAACGATTTTACGTTCTTATTAATTTTAATTTTATAAATATACGACTTAAGTTAGAAATATAAAAAATATTTATAAAAAGGAACGCAGAAAAGTAAAGAAAAGGAAGCTCAAACTGGAGCATCGATTATCGTCGATTTAACTTCATTAGAATATTACATACATACATACATAGAACACCTCATTCCCATAGGGTTAGGCAGAGATCACGTCCTTCCACTTGCCACGACCCTTACATGTCTCCTTTGCTTCTTTGATTCACATAAAACCTTTTCAAGTTCGTCGGTTTAGAGTACTCTTGACCTGGCCCCTACTTAAATGTCCTGTATTTGGTCCAGAAACATTTGCCTTAGTCTTCCCCTTCCAACTTTTCTATTCACTCTTGACTCATAAATCCTTTTTGTCAGTCTCCTTCCATTCATTCTCTCTACGTGCCCAAACCATCTGAGCATACCTTTCTCAATTTTAGGCACTACATCTTCTTTTATACCACAACGTTCTCTAACTAGAATATTACATAAGAAATAATACAAAAAAAAAACATTTTTCATTGTTGTAATTTTGTATACTGTAATAAGTGTGTACTATAATAAGATTACGACCAGGTACTATAAAAGTCCGATACAATTTACCTTCAAATTTACTGTAATTACTAATAGAAATATAGCGTTTTATTTAAGGAGATTTCTATTAAACCAAACAGGAAGTATTAGGTGAAGGGTACAAAATTAAATAGCAATAAAAAGCCATAAATTATTTAAGCACACGACGGTAATCCGTAAGGAAAATTCCTTTAGCGATCCGTAAAGAATTTCTCTAATCCCCTAATCACAGCTGGACAAAGCCCCCGAGTAGTCGAAAAAAGCAACTTCTGACAGGACTAATCCTAAGTGCAACTTGCGCGATAAGGATTATGCTCGCGCCCTAATGGCCTTCATCCCTTCTCCCAACAAACGGCTATAATTCAGGCGCCGTCTTGGCTCAACCGACTTAGCTTTGGCAGCCGTCATTTCTCAACGGCATGCGGTGACGTACCCCAATGTGGAGATTAATAAATATACGTGGACGTGGAAAAATGTACCACTTAATTCGGTTCGGATGAGTTGCGTATTCACCGAAAGTTCATGAAGTTGCTTCTTACGTAATAGAATGGAGATAACTTTAAGATTTATAGACTTTGTGTGCTGCGAACTCTTAAGGAAGACATATCAATGCGGCATAACTTTTTTTTATTCTTACATTATTAAATATTTTAAACTGAAACGTTCGTGGTTTATCGACATATTTGAAGAATATATTATTTACGGGTACATTTACTACGATTTACTACGATTTTTTTTTTTTTTGGAGTTGTCGATATTTCGGCCCAATTTTGCATGGGCCGTGGTCGCGACGAGACAGCAATTGCTTGGAGTGCATTATTATTTGCTCATACGTGTTATTGCATAAATCCCTTATTAAGTAAAAAGGCTTTTAAAGCTATCACATATAGATCTTCACCCATACAAAGTACGATTGATGATGATAATAAAGAACGTCTAGACCAGAATTTAGGGTTCCTTCGCACCCTGTTCTAAGAAAAGCCCGCCTCGAACTCAATCAGTCTTAATATTAAAAAGATATTATTAAAATAAACTTACTGGTACGTAAAAACAATGTCAAAGAAACACTGTTGTTGGCTTTGCTACTTCGACAAAAATTGCGTAAAAGAAATAATCATCGTCAGTTTTGGGAAAATCCTATATAGTCCAATCGATAACAAGAAAGTGAATATTTCGCATTGTACCCTAATAATTATAAAAATAATGATCAGAATTTTATAAATATTTGCGAATGTCGGAAACTACATTAGACGAACTTTTAGGTGATTAAAAACATTTAGACACTAATCTTAGAGGCGAATGGTTGCCATTAGAGATTTTCAACGTTGACGCCACGTCACCGCGACGTAGAAGAAACGCTATCGCTCCCATAACGCCAGTGGGATAAGGGCCTATAGCGAGATAACAGTCTCACAAAAGGAGGCTGCGGCCCTCCACCCTGCTTCGCTGGCAACCATCGCACTTACTATGCAGGCCAGCGAGAGGTCAACTCCATTCAGTTATAACAGAAGATGCCGCTGAGGGCCCCACGCTGGGCATTCTGCCACGGTGTGCCGTGTCTGCGGGAGCACCACACTCATGGCAGATAGGCGATTCCTCTCAGCCAGCAATCTGATGCAAGTATTTCCAGAAGCATCCGTGTCTGGTATGCACCTGCACCAGTCTGTATGACAGCGCTCCGTGTTTCCGTGATAGCCAATTCTCCAACCAAG
The DNA here is from genome assembly GCA_015832385.1 of Elymnias hypermnestra. Lineage (NCBI taxonomy): Eukaryota > Metazoa > Arthropoda > Insecta > Lepidoptera > Nymphalidae > Elymnias > Elymnias hypermnestra. The sequence continues at coordinate 2,403,537 of JACTOM010000063.1, read as the reverse complement.
GGCGCAACGCCTCCACTGTCGCTACCCCTGCTATAGGGGCCGCAAGATATTCAGTGGAATTGGGGCCTCAACTCACCTGATGGTAACTGACGATACAGTCTAAGATGGAAACGTGTTAACCTGGTAAGAGGAGACAAAGTTTTGCTTGATAGCACGTATTTGCTGGTAGGGTGGTAAGTAGCCACAGCCGAAGCCTTTCACCAGTTCAGATTCAGATAGAAAAAGCCATTTTTCCTGCCGAAAATAGAAGCTCTGCATCTCTACTAAAGAAGCCAGTACACAATTGCAGTGCAAAATTTCAATTTAGATATTAATAGTTTTCAAAATGAATTGCAAGATTAATTTATATACGTGCACACATTGCTTTCAGAATGGTAAAGTGACAGCTGTCACGAACAAACCTCAAACTCATTAAAAGCCCCAAAACCAGAGAAAGCCATTTCGTTATAATGACATCACTACTATTCTATTCTGTTACTTAACTATATATAAACATATATATTTGGATTATACTGATTATCAATATACATTTATCGTGAAAACACATATCTGATTAACTTTATACAAATGCAAAGCAAATTTATAATTTCACACAAATTTTGTTAAATAAAAGCTTGTTGCAAGAATCACCTTTATATAGATATAAAGACAATATCAAGGTATTCTTATATTCACTAAATTACTGACGCATAATTTCTGAAGACCAAAGTCTTCGAACAGTGCGTGTTGCCTACGGTTACGGTTACTACACCTACGGTTCTGAGACGTGGTCGCTGACTATGGGCCTCATGCGGGAGCTCAGAGTCACTAAGCGTGCGATGGAGAGGGCTATGCTCGGAGATTCTCTAAGTGATCAAATCAGAAATGAAGAGATGCGTAGTAGAACCAAAGTCACCGACATAGTCCTACGAATCGTGAACCTGAAGTAGCAATGGGCAGGGGTACATAGTCCGAAGGACCGACGGACGTTGGAGACCGAAGGTGCTGGAGTGGCGACCCCGCACCTGACGGCGCAGTGTAGACAGACCCCCCACGAGGTGGACCGATGATGAATTTCTCTAAAGGTATACAACCGATTGATATTGCGAAATATTGCGAAATTACACCTTTCGCAGAGGAGACGCATAATGTAAATAAAAAAACCGTTATTTAAGTAGGTTTAATAGGTTCTTTTAAAATGTCATTAGTTTGTCCGTTGGAATAAATCTACCACCGGATCACCAAATGATTCTACTCATAAGTTAACGTCAACAAACTTTTTTAACATAGTTTTCATTGTCACTTATTGAACAAAGTTATAAACTATAATATTAAGAACGTAGTTGCCCGTATTCCCACGGGATTAGGAACTTCGGCTGTGACGTGATATAACTAATGTTATATACAATATTAACAGCAGTAATTCTAATTTAAAAAAAAAAACAGATTTTTATCATTATTTTGTCATTTGTGTGTAAAAACGAATAGGAACATTAAAAAACTAGTCTAACTGTAAAAAAAGATATGTATTAACGTAAAGTAATATTGTAACTAAACAACTGCTATTTAATGAAGAACAATAGGTAACAATCACAAAATATATTTCAGTGAGTTTTCTTTGTAACAAAAATTCTTGATAAGTGAAAAGATTAAGCGCCGATTGACACTTTGAATGAAATATTATAATGAAATTGTTCAGTGAAAAATTATATCCAAGCGCGCATCCTGAACGCTTCAAAGATAATTTACGACAGATTCCAGCTTCACCGGATTCGAGATAAATCTTTAACATTACGTGAAATTTTTCAAAGATAACAAATGAGTTAATAGAAGAATATAAACTTTGTGATTTTTCAAAGTTAATAACGATTTTATAGTTTTTCAATGATAACAACTGCTCTTTATATAAATTACTCTTTACTTTCATACAGACAAAGGTAAGGGAAAGTGTCACCTCAGAAAATCTTTGTGAATATAAATTTGTGAATATAAATTATCATATTTGTGACATGACGTTTTTTTATGTTTATGTATTGTTAAGAAGAATACTCTTTATCTTCGAAACGTTTGGATTTTGACGGGTTTATTCTTACTTTGCTTTCATGTACACATAATAACAAAATACATTTTATAAAATGGGATTTTATATAACAAGGGTTGTTGTGCTCAATTTTCTACCGGAACTGATAATATCAGACAGAATCACAGCGATAAATTACGTATACCAATTAATTTACAATTTTTACGGGAAATTTGAAGCGTAATATACTTATATTAAAAACGCGATTGCGACATGCAGGCTTGAAGGTGCATCATATTGCTGGCCGAAGGGAATCGCCCATCTGCCATGAGTGCGGTGACCCCGTTGACACGGCGCACCATACTGTGGCAGAATGCTCGGGGTAGGCATCACAGCGGCATCTCTTGGTGTCGTTCATGGGGCGGAGACTTCTCGCTAACTAGCATTGCCCGCGCAATGGTCGCTAGCGAAGCAGGGTGGAGAGCCGTCGCCTCATTTTGCGAAAATGTTATCGCACTAAAGGAGGCCGCATGAGAGGGAGCGGGAGGTTAGGTTAGGCGGCAGACGGCGTGGATCCCACAGCCTTGATTCGGGTTTTGTTTTCGATTGAGTCTTGATTCGGCTTCATCCGGGACACCATATTTGATTGCGCAAGCGAGCCGCTGGTGTCCCACATTAGTATGATGTGAGACCGATGGGTTTTAGTGGGTATTCTGTCTCATCAGTGAGTCCCACACTCCCGACTCTTACTAAGTCGGGGTGCGTAAAAGCATTTCACAGCGAAAAAAAAAGGCTTGAAGGTGCGCTTGCCTTAAATAACTATATTTCTAGGGTTGCATTGACATTAATGTTTCTATTAAACTATGCAAGCAGACCTTTCAGTCTGTCTGTCTTAAATGATTTTAAAGGGTGTTAGGGACAACCCCTATATGAGAGATCAACACAATTAATTCTTTCTGCAGCAAAACTGTTTGAGTGTAAAAAAGTTGCCTTGATTTTGTAAAATATAGTACAATCACAGTAGATAAACTATTCTCTAATGATACTACTGTTGTATTGATTTAAATGTAATTATTGAACTATCCGAATAAACCTTTCAGTTTGCTTGTCTTAAATGATTTTATAGGATCTTAGGAACAATCCTTATATGATGATAGATCGACACAAGTAATACTTGATAGAATTTCTGCTGGGTAATGGTTTGATTATGGAAAAATATTACGTTCTAAAATTCAGAATGAACCTTTCGGTTTGCTTGCCTTAACTGATTTTATAGGGCCCTAGGAACAACCTTATATAATAGATAAACAAAGGTAATTCTTGTTAGAATTTCTGCAGGGTAATGGTTTGTTAATGGATAAATATTAAGCTCTTGAATTTTGTAGAATAGCATATTTTTTTTCACAAAGTACGCACTCCGACACAGGGGAATCTCTTAAAAAGGTGCTTAATTGCAATCACCGTAGGGAAACTATTCCCTAACTGCATACCCCTCGTCAGCCGAAAAAACTGGGCATGTTAGCAATGCATACAAATGCACGACGCGTCATACTAATTGCTGGGAGTGCATGTCAAAGAAGGACCGGCGTCGCGCCGGATCACCATAATGGCGGATGGGGGTAGGAAAGGGAATGTATGGAAAAAAAAGGGAAGGCAGACGAGAAGCTTACGTACTTTCGCTAAGATTCGGTTACACGTTGCTTGTGTGAGACACGTTTTGTCTGCGATGTTATTGAAGATACGGAGGTACTTCCTGTCCCGTTCTAGCTATGCGATATCCACGTATTATATAACGTTTTCGAGAGGACAACCCGCACCGAGCGAGTTTTACTTTATGCAGCAACATATAGATAAATACTTTATTGCATACACAATATTAGGAAAAACAATACAGGAAAACTTTAATAACAGTTTAGGAACACAGCATGCAAAGGCGATCTTATCTTGGCAGTCTCTTAACAGACAAACTTGGGGTAAAGAAGAATGTAAGTGAAAGAAAGCAGGTTGCGCGATATTAAAAACAAGGAAACCAATTAGACAGTACTTAATATGACCGTATAAAATATACATAAATAAAAAAATGTATATATACGACTGCCTCATTGGTCTAGTGGTTAGCATGTTCTACTACACACATGAGGTTTTGAGTTTGAGTCCCAGGTCGGGTCAATTCAAAATCAATATTGAGTTTTTTATTAAGATTTTTCCCGTCCCAGCAGTGGGACGTTAGTGGGCTGCTACTTACCCTTATATAAAAAATATTATGACATTACGAATGATTTGATAAATAGCGGAAGTGCTATCGTCTTTTATCTGTATGAAGCGACTCAGACTGGTGTATGTCAAGTGGTAAGGAATTCCATAGCCTTACTGATTTGGCTGTGAAGGAGTTGCTGTAGTATTTTGTGTGACTATTTCTACTAGCTCAAAATGGTGAATTAAAATGCCCCCGGTAACATATTCAATAAAAGTAGAAGAGGCATTACAAAACATTGTAAATCAAAGCCTATAAAACATTTGAAGGCTTTTCAAAACGCTTTTATTGGTTCCACTTGTAATTATATATTAATGTAGTTTGAATCAACTTCAATACGTCCAAATTACATGATTCTTTGCAAACGAAAGATACGTAATAATCATCCCACATTGATAGGTTAGGCATATGTAAACAATGCAGGACGACGATAAAATTGTCAATGTCGTTATTTCTTATCGAAAATAAAAAAATATCCTTACAGAATATATAAAAATGGTATAGATAAGTCAATATAGATATCACTGTGACACTTTTCTATATTTGTTACCAAACGAATAAAAACGAAGTTATTGGATAGACATATGTTACGTTTTTTATATCTGAATAAATAATTAAGTAAGTAATTTATTATGAAGAAATATAAAAATAATAGTTATATAAGCATATTTCAGTATAAAATTGTAACAAATTGTAACTTGTATACGATTAGGCGCAAGTCGTTAGTGTAGTTTGTATTGTTTTTAAATAAATAAATACATATGTTGTTATAACTGATAATTTAGATTTTTTTATAAAAAATAACTATATAAGGAATGACTTATAGGGGTCCCTAGGTTAGATTCCGATCCAGAATATGGAGTAATCAGTTTTCAGTGGCTGTAAAAATACATCCCGAAGGATGTCACATTGCTACATTTCAAGTAAATCGAGTGTATATTTTAGAGAAATCACGTGAGTCAATCCATTTGTGAGTGGGGTTTAAAATTATTATAGATTAAGTATTCCATAAATTTGACATACTTTATTATTTATGCGTCAATTTGGCAACAAAGTGTCTACACCTCGTATCTACATTTAACTTAAGATATCCCTATCTGCATCCACCTTAAACTCTAAAAATTACACCCACTATTACAATACTTAAAACTAAATATAAACAAGTACGTTCTTTAATATTGAAATAATAATAAATAACTTATAAAGATAATACAATTTGCAAATCTTCTTATGTTTCTATAACAAAAACTAGTAATTTTTTTACTATATAAAACCACAAACAGATCTATCACACACTTAGAAGACTCTTATTAGCCCTCTCTTAGCTTATTATTTCAGTTCATGCAAATTTCAACTGTTTTCCAATGACCATAATATTATATGTCTAATGATGGGTGCTAGATTTCTGCTTTATAATCTAGTTTTCGACTACATTTACATCGATACAATTCGAAACGTAAGTAGGTGAGGAAATTGAATAAAAGTTTGGGCAAATTTCTTGGTACTTGTGAATTCATTGTGGCTCAATTTGTTATTATTTATGGGCTTGGAATGTCCTGTTCCCCTATAAACAGTAATCCTAGTCCCTTTAAATACATTTCTTTCTCGACCGAAGTCTTCCACAAAACAAATCTTGGCTAGGTCTTTGGTTTTAAGGTAGAAAGACGATTTCTTAAATTTGTGTCCCTCGGGTTCGAAATCAAACCCTGGTAATCGTGGCTAATACTGAATAAAATAAAAGGTTTAGGACTTTTGTAATGGTCAGATTTTCTGTTTCGTTAATAATGCTATTCAGAAAAAGTTTAAGATCACTTGAAAACAGCTCAAATCTATGTCTGATCATGCAATGTAGATACAAAGTTATATACTATGTACTTAATCCTAAATCAAACTTTATATTACGCAGACAACTGAAAAAATATTACCTGACTTAATGTTCTTTCAGATAAGACCTTAAAAATCAAGTCGACGTATATATTAGTGATTAAAATCTAAAAGAAAATGTCACACTTGTAGTTTTATTACATATAACTAGCCTATATCTATATCTTAACATGCATTTAGTATATTTTGTAAACCCTAGATAAAACCTTTAAAGTAATGCGTGGGAAATCTGACCACAGATTGAAATTATTCTAGATGTGAGTTATAAACAATTGTAACAGAAAATCTGTATAAAATGCTTACCCTTTGAGGAGGTAGGCCTTGTCGTGGGCTATGTGAGTGTTTCGGCGAACAGGATCCATGCTTCTCTTTTCTATGGGACTTCAGCCCCCGCAGTAGTCTTGAAAAGGTTGTAACCTTCTTCTTAGCCGTTCCGAGACAATTATCTAAATGGTATTTGGTTACAATTAATATCTTGCGAAGATACCTAACCTTATTCATAAATTGAAACCTGATAATTACAATAAAGTTCCAACACTTCTATAATGCCTCTTTTACCAGGATTTATAAAACCTTTGTAACTGAAACTTATTTGAATCCTAAATTCTTTCGTTTTTTTAGCTTTATAGTTTTCTTTTCAATAAAATTAGTATATAGATTTTAAGTTCCAATAACGATACTGCCCAGTTTTGATTGATTTGATTGACTTTGAGTCATGACACACAGTCATTTTAGTAAAAAATGTAACAATCAATATTTAAAATCTCATTTAAATATTACTTACCACTGGGAGGAAATTCATAAAAGTACGCCGAACGTGGACTCAGGCAACTGTAACAAAAAAAAAATAGTTATGATTAATTGTTAAACTACTTAAAATTTGTCACATTTATAATAGCATAACTATTCTCGCTTGGCTGTTAATACAATTTTATATTTAACATCTCAACCAAAGCTTTGTTTCGCATAAAAGCTAATGCGATCAATTTTTATAAGTTTTCTTGAAATAAAGGTAGATTAGCAGCCTATTGACATCCCAATCCTAGGCGCAAAAGCCTCATCTTCCCTACTACATACATACACACATAGCATCATGCCTCATTCCCATAGGGGTAGGCGGAGACCACGTCCTACCACTTGCCAGGAGCATCTCCTTCGCTTCTTTCATTATCATTAAACCTTTCACACAAGTTCGTCGGTTTAGAGTACTCTTGACCTGGCTCTTATTTAAAATGTCCTGGATTTGGTAGAGAAATGTTCGCCTTGGTATTCCCCTTCCAACTTTCCTATTCACTCTTGACTCATAAATCCTTTTTATCAGTTAAACTTCCCAACAACGGGCAGATATTGAGCAAATCTTAAAAAGAACACTTAATAACGATTCGCCCAGCCGGGGACTCGAACCATTAGATCAATGAGACAGCTTTCTTTATATATCATCTTATTTAAGGCTGCATATCTTGGCAAACTTATTTTATAATATCGTGCTAAATAATTTTGGAGTCGTCAATCCCTCCGGCAATGACAATGAAGGCAAGAATTTAGCACTAAGATATTTGAAAGCTATTTTAAATCGTTTAAAAAAGTTGCCTAAAAGGAACGGTCCTTCTAAATTACTATTAAAAAGAATTGAGTTGTCGTTCGGTTGAAATTCCTACTCCCATCATGAACACGTATTTAGTTATGTTATTTAATATACATTAATGATTGCTATAACGTTAATAACTATACACGATCATATGTTTAGAGATTAGCTAAACTTGATATATTTATGGAAGAGGTGTACCGGAGATATTTTATAATAAAAATTTTGTCTCCTAAATGCTGTGTATCTTCCGATAAGTAGTGCAAAACATTTTCGAGTAAATTCGTTGGGGGTCTATTTCAGTTCTGATTTAATTTTCTAAAACAAAATGAAATAACTCTTCTATTTCCCAATTTCAAACATTTCACGAATAAATTTGACATTATATAATGATGAAAGAAATTTGAAAATTACGTATATGCAAAGAGGGTTTAGTATACATATATTCGCTTAATAGGGGACATAATATGAATTAATGTTCATGTTAATCCCAGAAATTACTTCCGCTGTAACATTTTATAGCTCTTTGCAGGTTAAAGTGGGGTTCAAGAGTTTAATACTTTTATGAGACATCCTTATATTCCTGTAATGCGTGCAAAGAGTACCTGTTCGTATATAGCACCATTGAAAACTATTATACGTCATGATAAGTACATAATTTTGGATAGTTTTTTCTAATACAATCGTCACTCACGCAAAAACCATTTAGATTATATGACAGATATAAAAATAAATATTCATCTGGATTTTAAATTGAAAACCACTATAAAAATGTGATACATATAATTGGTTTTCTATAGAATTAAAAAAAAATATTCTCTGTTTTCTGTAGTAAAACTAAAGATTTATAATTGAAAAGCTCTGTCTAAACCTATAATCATGTTCAGTCAGTTATTCTTAATCAATATGACATCTTATTCACACTTGATAAAACATATGATAAAATGGTAACTACCCTCGTCCAAAGTCGCTATCAAGTTCTTTAAAACTTTGTTGTATATTTTTTATTAACAAGAGACTGAACTTGTGTATCGTTTTTTTTCGAACTTCAAATTAAATTTAGACTTTCAAATTTCTTTCCAAAATATCTTGTAAACCTTCGTATAACAGATTTCCAACATAAATATAAAAGGGAAAGAGCTTTCGGTTTTTTTTTATTTAAACACTGTCCTTTCTTACGTGTAAGTAATAAAAAACTTTCTACAAGGCTTTATGGCGGTCATGCCTAAGGCGCCCTTACATAAGGAACCTCTCAAGTCTATGCGTGACGTTAGCAAAGAAAACCCAACATTGTGGTTTGCTCGGAAAAATACCTTTCACGTCTTAATTAACATACCAGTTTCAACTTGCAACTTTGCCCTTAAGATTTATTAAGTATTTCTGAATAATATAAACAAATAATGAGCTTTATCAAATAGATTTTTCGCAAAATAAATTCAATTAAAGTATTTAAAAAAAATGTTTCAAAGTGAGTGATTGAATAAACAATATATTGTTAATGATTTGAGATAAAAACAATGGGAATTTATAGTTTGTATCTAAAAAGAGCTCAATAACCTAATCATAATGAGGAAACAATAACCCATATTTTTATATTGTCAAATCTAACAGTTTCGTTAGCAGATTAGTAGGGAGTAGGGGAAGGACATATAACTATAGAAAAATTATAAAATAAGATAAAGTATAAATATTTTTGCTTATTTATGACTAAACTACCGTTACAAATTATTTACAACGTTAAATATATTGTTAATATATTATCCACAAAAATTGCGCACATTCAAATGCACAAACATTCACTCACATACATACACACACACAACACGCACGCACTCATTCACACACACTCATAATAACACAATCATACACATACATTTCACTTTTATAAATCTTTTTCTTTTTTTCTGTAAGCAACCCACTATTCGTTATTATATATAACAATATATTATAAAAGAGGGAAGGCAACTGATGCCTAATCGTGGGTGGCTTAGTTTATGCATCGGTGACTAACCAATCTTATTTTTATCTATACACACCGGCATGTTTAGCGGAATATAAAAAAAAATAAAGGTTTGACATCAGTATCATAACCTTATGTGATACTGACGCCAATTTTTTTTTATGTTCCGCTAAATATGCCGGTGTGTATTTATGTTAAGAAATATTGTATTGGTCCTACAATGTTAAGGTGTTATTATATAATTTCACATCCATGAAAATGAAATAAAAAATAAAAGTGCGTGCGTACAAAATTCACGTGTCAGAAGTTAACCTTCCTTGGCAAACTAATTTTTAAGATTTCCGAGACTTAGAGGGAGGGAAGAAGGATATGTTAGGAATTCAATTGATATTAAAATACTCGAATATTAATAATAATAATTATTGAAATCTCAAGTGACGCATAGTAAATAAAAATGCCACGTGTTTTTGATTAATAAAAGAATTTATTAATTGATATTGTTTTTGAATTTAAAATTTAGAAAAGAGAATTTATGAAATATTTTGGTTTTATATTTTATGAAAAATCGTATATTAAATTATAAAACAACGAGTGGCAAATTAAAATACCACATGTTATTTGTAAATATTAAAACTACCTAACCTTCAGACGAATTAGCATAAATAAAGGCTGCACGTCTTCGTGACACTAATCACTCGTTTCATCCGTAAAAGTTTTACCCTCATGCGCCTAAAGAAGTTTCATTTCAAAAATTTTGTGATATTTAACCTCTTTTAATTCGTTATAAAGATTTTGCCAGAAATATAAGATGGTAACGGTGTCCCAAAAAAGTTTTCTCGACTTCTCTCATGCGAAAGTGTGAGGTGTCAAGTATTTCTTAAGAACCTCTTACAGGCTAGCGGCGTCCTTTGCGTCGAGAGGATTCTTGCGGAGACGCGTTGCGACGCCAAAGGAAACTTTGTTTTGTGTAATTATAAATGTCAGTTGCGTAGTTATTTATTAAAGTTGTAGTTTGCATGATAATTTTAAAGTTAAACAATAAAGAATAAATTTTAAAATTTCATTGCGTACCTGAAACTTTTTCCTATTTAAAAGTTCTGATAAAATCTGTGACAGATAAGGATGAAAAATTCATCATGAAAACAGATTTCAATTTTTAAATTGCTTTATAATAAAGCATCAGCAAATATGTGCAAAGTAAGTAGCAGACCATCATCAACGTCCCATTGCTGGGCACAGGCCTTCTCACTCCGAGGAACGAGGGTTTTTAGAGCATAGACCCACAACGCTGCTCCACTGCGGATTGGCGGGCATAGTACACAAGTACACTCTCTATTCCTTCACTCTCATAGTCCGACGTGATGGGAATCCGACACGACCGGAGAGAGGTCAGGCGCAGGACCGATGGCTTAACGTGCTCTCCGAGGCACGGGGGTGGATCACACCGCCAACTTCCCAACTTCAGGCGAATATTGAGAAAAACTTAATAGAAAACTCAATATTGATTTTTTAATTGGCCCAACCCGGGACTCGAACCCAGGACCTCATGTCTGTAGTCGAACATGCTAACCACTACACCAATGAGGCATATATGTGTTGTTACGTAAATATGTGTTCCAATAATATGCTATGTAGTCTTTTATAGTGTACCTGATATAATGTGTGATGGCAAAAATCAAGTTCTTTTAAAAATGTATATCGACGTTTTATAACGTAAATAACATATGTATTATAATACTAATAATTTACTTTGCAAAGTTTCTTAATGACAGCAAAGATTAATATTTTTAATTTATATTTTTTTCACGTCATTACATTTTTCAAGTCGTTTATATCAATTAGAAAAACCATAATGGCCTAATGGTAAGACAACTGGATTCTCGTTTAGAGACATCGCGGATTCAAATCCTGGACAGGCACCGTTAAGTTTTTCTTTATAAAAATAAAAATTAATTGTTTGATTGTTCTTTCCAATCCATCACTATGCTTTTCGGTGAAGGAAATCTGTATACACCAGGAGTAATGTGTAGCCTGTCAACGTTTTCTTTTATTGTTGACAGTTTGACTATGATCTCACCTGATGGTAAGTGACGATACAGTCTAAGATGGAAGCGCGCTAATCTGGTAAGAGCCGATATACGTCTTATTGTTTCTACACATCATCGTAGCGGTAGCAAGGTACTAGCCATGGCCGAAACTTCCCACCAGTCCAGACTCAGACAAACTAGAAAATACAATTTCCTAAATTCGGGGATCGAACCCGGGAATTCCGCTTGCAAAGCGAATACTCGTACTTATTATATAATACTGCTCTAGCGAGGCCGTCAAAAACCTACAGTGCTATAAAACCCTCACTTCTATGAAGCCTGCGCCCAGTGGTAATATGTTAATGAACTGCTACTTACCTACCTTTTACATCAATTAATTAGCACTTACGAACATTAATATATTAAAACAAAAACGTCAGTCTAAAAAGCCATCTTGTTTATTTATTAATCTTACGGAATATACAAACAGCTAAGTTTTTAATAGAATTTCATACGCATTAAATCTAAGTGGAAGAGATACGGAGAGTCTAACATATCCTCTTACTTTAACAAACTCAAGTACAAAACTGCGCTCAACAGAAGTTTCTAAGTTGCGTCTGAGATAAAACACGTGTAAAGAACCTCAGAATAAGCTCTAAAGCGGGCGTGCCTTTGGCATCCTTTGCATGATATGGATTCTTATGAGAGCGAAAGTTCTTATAGAGATAAAGCGAACACAAGGGATGGGATAATTCCTAAAACTAATTTTCAATCTCTTTTTCAACGTAACCTTAATATACCGCTAATATGACGAATTCGTTGAATTGAGAAACCATTTGAAAGAAAAATGTAGATTGTCAATATTATGGCAGTCAATTTAACTATTTTTAAATATACAAAAACGTTACATAAGGCATACCATGAATTATACCATAATTTTACCATTTCATCCCATAGTACAATAGTTTTTTTTTGACGCAGGTAAATCCTCTTGGTTACCTGGAACACTCGGGATGATTTCCAGGTTATGCCGGACTCATACCGGCGAAAACCTAGCGGTTCTCCTACATTACTCGGAGACTGGTTCACGAGAACGCGATTGACAGACATTCACAACCTCGCCAGCGATGTGCCCGTTTAGGCCCAACCTTAAAAACTTACTCCGCAGGCAAGGCGCCTGGAGCATCTGGTAAGCCACCGACCACCTCGCGGGTCCTCTCCTTACTGGACAACGGACCCCGCATCCTATTACCTACAGGTCACCACTAAGGAGAGAGACGGCGACCGTGGGCCTCTCGCCTCCTTCCCAGCCTTCTCTCATAATACAATAGTAATTTATGTCTTGACAGGTTCAGATGCGTTAAATTCTTTGTAATATAATCATTGTTGTTTGAAGCTTAGTACAAATGATTTATTTTTCCTTTAAGTGCCTTCATTTTCGTTTTTATTGTTTTATAGCTCTAGCTTAGACTTAAATAATCGTTTTTTAAAGTCTTGTAGTGTATGATAATTAGTAAAATGAGCAAGAAGTTGTTTTTTTAATGTTCTTTACAGAAGTAAGTAAGTAGTAGCCCATTAACGTCCCACTGTTGGGTACGGGCCTCCTCACTCCGAGAAGCGAGGGTTTTTTTTAGAGCATAGACCCACCACGCAGCTCTACAGCGAATTGGCAGGCATAGTACACAAGTACACTGTCTATTCCTTCACTCTTATAGTCCGATGTGACGGGAATCAGATACGAGCGGAGACAGATCAGGCGCAGGACCGACGGCTTAACAAGCTCTCCGAGGCACGGGGGTGGATCACACCGCCAACTTCCCAACTTCGGGCAAATATTGAGTAAATCTTAATAGAAAACTCATTATTGATTTTTGAATTGGTCCGACCCGGTATTCGAACCCAGGACCTCATGTCTCTAGTTAAACATGCTAACCACTAGACCAATGAGACAGTTAGACCAATGAGTTTACATTATAGGCAAAATTGAAGTAAACCTAGGACATTACAAAATAGTGTTTCTGTTAGGTGAGGACTTAACTAGTGATAAGACCACCCATTATATGCTTTTTATGTTTTTTCTATTAGTTTTTATTCTTTGTTTTGTAATGCAAAAGTATGTAATAAAGTGTTTATCTACCTATCCCCTTATCACCTGCTAATCATACCGGCTTGTTATAATAACAAAATAAATTATTCGTCCTTTAAATGATTGTGTACATCAACTACTTATATAATTACTAGGTTGCATTAGTCATTACGAATATATTAATCTAATATCCCAACTCCGCAAAGAGCAATAAATCAACACCAACGATATCACATCGGAGTATGAAACGATGCAATGAATATTGATTAATCTTCAGTTCAATTGAGTTTGCCGAATATAAATTTGCGTTAGTGATCACATTTGCGAATTTCAATATAATTCGCCATAATTCAAACCGCATTACATATTTAGGTAAGAAATAATATTGATACAATCAGAAATGTTTTTAGGTTAAGTGAGATAGCACTCTAATAACGTCCCTCTGCTAGGCATAAGTTGCTTTTCGACATTTATCTGCACCGTAAAGCACAATGAAGAATTTTTGACAACAATTAAGCTCATAAGTTTTACAAAGATAGTATATAGTAGTGCAGGAGTCCATTGGACCATCACAGCTTATTATCATAAAAGTGTATTGTACAATTATCTCTTATTTATAAGAAAAAGTGTTAACTGCTCTCTAACATAGTTGTACTGGTAATTGCTTTTAAAACAAGCAGGCAACGATAACCGGTCCCAATTTAAACCACCGAAGAACTAATACAACTAGAGATAGAAATACGTAACGAAGCATTGCGCATTTATGCAGACACTAAGATAAATCCCAGATAGTTAGAACGCATTCACATTGATTCAGTAACGCTTGATACCGAAAGCTATTGCAGTATTTTGAACAAGATACATTTTAACTTATGTTGGTAGATACAGTATACTAGAAGCAGGTCGTAACGAAGCATTAGGCTTTTACGCACGCGTTAAGATAAGTTTAAAATAGCTCTACATTGATTCAGGTGTACCTGACACTGAAGAACATTGCAAAATTTTAACAATTTAAATTTTAGAGAACATTTGAAAAATTCCGTAGATTAATAATGCTTTTATGTACGCATTAAGATATGTTTAGGATAGCTTGAATCTCTTCATATAGATTCAGGTCCACTTGTCACCGAAAGCGATCGAAATAATATTTTACGCTATATTTAAAATAAAACAAATATTATATGAAGTGTATAGAATTAATAACATAATAAAAACCAGTTAGAATTTACGTATTAAATAGCAGTTACGACGACTTTACATCATTTAGGGAAGGATTGAGACAGATAGTGTTTAAAATTTTGACAAAATTATGACAAATGTCGTGATAAAAGTCAGTTTGAATTTAACACGTCCTTTTCCAATAACATTTAAAAATACCAGCGCGAAATACTAGACAATTGTATAAAATAATGCCTTGTCGATATTTATAAATAAAATGGGACAAAAAGCAATCTAATAATTCGATTATATGTAGAAGGCATCATAAGACAGAAAATGAACTCAAAAACTTTGTAATTGTAGGCGATTTAATTTGCCTCTGTTATAGGACGCAAGCCAGACTGGCTTAAGTAAATAGTGTACCAAAATCATAATTAGTTAATTTAAACCGTGTTTGCAAAAAGTTCATTATCCTTCAAAATATACTCTACGCAATACAAGAGAGTAACACAAATAATGCAACAAAGCGAAGCGCAAATGCAGGAAATATGATAAATCCTAGATAGCTGCGGCTCGTCAAGTTGACACAAGAACGCTCAACAATATTACAGACACAACTGTAGCAATTACCGTTATGTATATGTTAGATTACAAAGAGGTTTAAATTATGAACCCGTTTTACTTGTCTCCTATTCTTCTTTCAAAAAGGCTTTTACCATCTCTAAAAGATAGTGATGTTCTTTTGCGTGACTATTTCGCTACAAGAGGCTACTTGAGGTTGGGAGGATACTGTGAATGCTCCTCTTCAACGGTGCAGGAAAACAATGAAAGATATCAGTCTTAGGCATTCAGATTAGGCAATCAGAATCGTCTGGAGTACCAGGGTATATTGTGTCCACCGATCCTCTAGTGCTTCACAGACAGGTTGAGAGGGTATTTCTAGGGTTTAGTAAGTATCCTGGTTTGCCAGCGAGTCCCAAACTCTCGATTAGATTATAGTCTTATCCGGATTCGAAAAGGCATTCCAAAAGAGTAAATACTACAGCCCTTTTAAATAACCAAATATCGTTATTTACTCTTCTTTGAACTAGTGTCGTTTTTACCCCAAGGATATATATATATATATATATATATATATATATATATATATATATATTATTTAAATAAAAGCAATCCATTTTTTAAAGACGTCTTAGTAATTTTTCATATTATGATACGGTTTTTCAAATAGCTTTCTTTTAAAAGATATTAATTTTTGGGCGACATCTCTAGAACATCTTTTAAGACTTTATTATTGAAACCCTTAAATGAATTTATAATTTTATGTAGCCTACTACTTCTGGAATTATTACAAAAATTTTATTTTTATTTCTTATGTCACTTTTTTCGGTAAAGTGGACTTACAACAAATTATTGAACATGTATACACAGCGAACTGTCCTTGTTTTAATTAATTTTAATTGCTAAATTCCTATATTCGTAATATTAACTTCATGGTAACCACAAATGCACTAAACTCTGTTCAAATTAGATAATTAAAACAAATCAAATCTGTATGTTGCATAACTTTTTAATTGCTATTCCTTGGTCGACTTCATAATGGATGTCTATTGTTAGATTTTTAGAAATAATTGGCTCTGAATGCTTTCATACGTTTAATTAACGTATTAACTGTTCCTCACGGTTTTACTTGCCTATTTCCCGGAAATGAATCCGTACATAGTAATCATTTACATAGCGAATCGAGTCACTTTGCTAAGTTAAACTATTTCGCGCATATATACCGCTTAAGACTTTTGGATTAATATCATATTTTAGTAATGTTTTGAAAACTACTACATATTTATACACTAGTTGTTCCCCGCGGTGTTATCCGAGTAATTCCGGATGTGTTTTTTTTTCTAAAATAAAAGTAGATTAAAGAAAAGAAAAAAAAGAAAAGAAAATTATTAAATACTTTTTATAACATCTGCTATCTACCGGTGATAGTCCAAGCAAAATAGGTCTACTCGTTACAGAGGTTAGTCGAAAACAACATAAAACCAAACGAAAAATTTAGAAAAAGGTTTTTTGATAATTACCGTATAGGCATTCATGTACAGTTAGTCAAAAAGTGTTAATCTTAACTTAAACACAATGAACAATTGAAATGTTACTTCTTTATATAGATTCAACATTAATTTTACGTTTACATACAATAATATTATTAATATAAACAACATAAAAGGAAATTACATTATTTCTCTAATGCTTCTTACTCATGAGATATTTTAGTTCATCATCTCATATCTTAAAAGCCGCCACTGAGTACATTCTCATAACTGATATTGCAATACGTAATACTTAATTGATGTTGTAAAATAACGTATAACGAGCTTTTTATTACAGTAATTGCTACCAAGCTGTATGTTACATTTTTTCATAACAAACAAAACACTCCATTATAAATAACATGCTTCATATCTCCACGTTGTTTTTCACATCACAATATGTACTAGCTTGTTTTAGTAATAGGATTTTTGTACAGCACTAATTGGCGGAGACATATCTGTTCTATAAAATTCTCGTGACGCGGTGTTTGTAGCCAAATTTCTCCGAAATGTCTCGACCGATTCTCATGAAATTTTGTGTGCATATAGGGTAGGTCTGAGAATCGGTTACCATTCATTTTTTATACCCCTAAATTTTTTGGGTGGACCACCCATACCCAAACAATTTTTTTCAAAATTTTTTTTTCAGACAAAATTTTTTTTTTTCGAAATGTGTAGTTGATGTTAGCCCTACTGGCTTTGACAGCGTAACCGAGCGCAGAAGCTCTGCCGAGGGGTGGGCTCGTAGAAGAGGTATGCTTCGTCGTGGGGGAAATGATGCTCTAAGGGCGCCCCCTGCAAGGCTCGGACCTAGGCTTAGAGCAACGTTTGCTAAAAAGGACAATTGGACAGGTGCTTATTCTTGACGCCCATGGGTCCGCAAGTGGGGGCTGCGGCCGGAGTGCGTCAGATAGCGGGGACCTCGTCTTCGCCGACGAAGACGCTTTGTGTGTGTGATAGTGTACGTGGCGTTGTCAATAGTAATCTGGTCGTCTGGGTCGTCAAGGACGTGTTTGGGCCGCCTCTTCCTAGGCGGGATGTTTGGCCTAATCCCATAAGAGTACTTTCATGTTCCGGTATATAAAAATACATACAACCGTAAATTTTCACCCTTGTATTATCAATATATACTCTAGAAATAAATTACACGGCAAAACAACGTTAGCAAGGTCAAATAGTGTATATGACGAGTTAACACTCACTTCGTCGTCGTCGCTTCAACCGATGGACGTCCACTGCTGGACATAGGTCTCACGAAATGATGCCCACAAGACCCGATCTTGTGCTGCCTGGCTCCAGCGGCTACCACACACTCACACTCACTTATTCGTCACGAAAGCTCCGAAACTTTGGTTACAATTAAGATGAAATTTGGCATAGTCACTCCAATCGCATCATAGATGCTCATTAAGAACGAGTTAGCCCATATTCCCATGTGATTGGGACTTATTAACGAAAAACAAGGAAACACATTCGGCATTTGTCTATTAATTTCGCGACGTAGACTATCACTAAGGAAATTATCTATAGTTCTTTTGAATCAAGAAATACGAAGGTAACAACGCGAGTACACACACACACACACAAAACATAACCTATCTTATGTCAGTAGATTGGGTAACGTTTAATTACATAAAATATTTAAGTAGGTACTTTCTAACTCGTTTATGTATTGACGCTTATTGAACAAATAAAATAAGCAATCTTGCTATTTCATTATTACATCCATAACATGGAATTTTATTTTCTATAGTCATTGATATTGAATTTAATTTTCTTTGTTACGTTTTTGAGAGATATTTAACATATAATAATATTTTGTTTCGCTGGCATGACACCCACCTTTAAATCGAAGAGTGGGTCGATTGTTGAGATAAAGTACTTTTGATATGACTATTTATTTTATTGCATTAGTACTCATTTTATCCACACCCACATAATCAGATTTTTGTAAGGTAAGTAAAAGCTTATTAAGTCCCACAACAAGTTTCCTCAAAAAAAAAAGTAAAATGATCATCTTCTGGATGAAGGTAAACATCAAGTGGACACCTATACATTCCTGTAGCAATTCAGGGTTATGTGAAGTAGCGTAATGGGTCTACGTTATAAAGTAGAAGAGATTCTATGATTGAGGAAGCCTTACTTACCAAACAAAAAATGTGTACTTATTCTGAAATAAAAAGAAACGTAACTCAGAGAAATTTCTCGTATCTGTTTTACTACAAATAAAATGTTTCTCGAAGTAATAAACCAATTTACATGTAATCTATATTAAATAATACAAAACTGAAGCACGCCATCGTAGGTTTTACGAGGTAATTCATTAGGCGAACTAACTTGTAGCGAGAGCCGGGACCTAATTAGCATCAAACAACTCGCCAGAGGGCGCGTGGGTGAAATGTGACATGGTAGGTGATACCTGACTTCCTGCTAACAAATTTATGAGAGTTTATCATAGGAATCGTATTTCATTATTCGCTATTTTGAAGTTATGGAAATTTTTTGGCGCTTGGAACTGAATTTATCTGTGAGTGAGACACCACGAGATCAACTTCCGCATTCCTCCCCGTTATTCGGGATGAGTACGACTGAATATTTATGGAAGTGGGAGGAGAGGCGCAAACATACGCCGCCTAGTACATCGCTTCCTTTCGCTGTGACAGAGAGCACCCACTTTACTCTCATTCTTTCGTTCTTGAGCATCCTTAAGTAGGACTACGGTCTTGCAGTAGAAGGCTAATCCAGAACATCATCTCTCTCTGAAGAGAATCACGCCTACAATGCTCCCCAGAGGGAGGTGGCCCCCAGTCGGCGCCTCCAGGAAGTGACGCTTCTATCTCCAGGTTAAGTTTGGACAAGTACTTCGCTAAAAAAGGTACCGGGTTTGACCTAGCAGAGTTAATTTAGGAAATTTTGCTTTTTCTTTTTCGACAGCCAATCCCATTTTCTATTAGGAGTGGTTTCTGAGCTAAACCACATTCTGGGCAAAAGCTCAGAAACCACATTCTGGGTCTTCCCTGAATGTAGGATTTCTTTTAGCGAAACCATTAACTAAACACCTATTTCATCATGTTGCTACGGGTTTGGGAACTACTATTACAAACAATATTATATTAAGGGATAAGGTATCCTATGTATACTAACTTTAATTTCTTATTAAAGTGACTTCTTTTTTGGTGCATAAAAAAATAAATAAATAAAATTGTAGCGAAACGTATTATATCTTACTAGCCCATTTCCGTGTTTATGAACTACGGCGTATGTAATGCAAAACTCATGTTAGTCCGGGAAGCGTGTTAGAAAATATTGTACGTACGTAAATAAAATATATCTTAATACGAAATGAAGACGAAGTTACACATATGTATGTATTTTATGGAATAAGCTCATGAAATGGATACGTTGCTAAATAGATTTACTCATTATTTATTTACTCTGCGGTTGCACTCAACGGGGTTTAACGAACTCACTGGTGTAAAAGTGTAAGTACCCGTTTCGTTAATAGATAGTTTCTAAGCAATTTCAATTTAGGACATTGTATTTTCTAATTTGTCAAGATCTTCACTTGTGCGAGGAGCAGCATCGTAACGAAATAGCAATACTTTTACCGGCACGACTTTAATGGAACAGCATAAACTATCTACTATTAAAACTTTATATTAGTTTAGGCTTAGAATAATTAGAAATTTAAATTACCTCTTACCAGGTTAGAGAGACCATATCTTTACTTACCGTCACGAAACATAATAGGCAAGGTCTAATCTGTTAGCAATAAAAAAGATCTCATCTTTTTTGGTAGGGACCACCCTAACGATAGTACCGCTAGTTACCAAACTAGCCACAACCGAACCCTGGACGCTTAACCCAGACAAATTAGAGAATACAATTTTCTAAATTGATCCAGCCGGGAGAGAACACGGGACCTCTACTGCTTATTCTAGTAATCGCACCATTAGCGACGCACTAGAGATTGAAGGTAAAGGCTTACTTAACAGTAATAAAAATTAAATATATATGTCTTTTGAACAAAAGGAAATATGCGTTATTCTACATTCTTGGAAATTTTGGTTTCATCTTAAGCAGGGGTCGACAACCACCGGCCCGCGGGCCTTTTTCGACGCGTAAGTCACTGCGATGTATCTTACGCAAATATGATCCGGTCTCGACCCAAACGATGCATCACAAGCATACAAATAAATTATAAGTGCGTGCGTATAAAGTACACATGTCAAAAGTTAAACTTCTTTGGCTAACTAATCTAAAACTTTAGTTTTCCAAGACTTAGAGGGAGGGAAAAAAGAAGATATGTTAGGAATTTAATGAATATAATGGTCATTAAATATTAAAAGTGTCGAAAATTAATTCAAATAATTTACTGAAATCTCAAATGACGAATTGTAAATAAAAATGCCTCGTATTTTTGGTGAATATTAGAAATTATTAATTAAATTTTGTGTCAATTTAAAATTTAGGAAAGAGAATTTATATCACACATCCGTAAAAATTTTACCCTCGTGCGCCTAAAGCAATTTCACATCAATAAGAGTAAGAATAAATAAGGTTTCAAATTAAAAAAGTGATATTATCTATAAAACTGTCTTCTATAAGATAAGGTTACCGACCCATGATCTACGTAGTGATATGTATGCCATTGTAAGGACACCGTTGGTGCCTTGAAAAACATACAGGATTGATAGCCCTTTCCTTTCAGGCATAGAATTTTCCCCTTTAACTACGCGTTTTAATTACGCGCAATGAATAGTGGTCGCAATTGATTTTATCTGCCATGCGATACAGCGGTGACACAGATGCTTAGTTTCTGTTAAAATAATTACTGCGAAATTCCACTTCCTCGGAACGTAAGGACATTTCTCGGTTCGTTAATTTAAATTTATTTTACCGCCTACAATGGAGTAATTAAGAGACAACGAGCTCATTCTGATGCTGCATGAAACTGGTATAAGTATTTCATATAGTGAGAAATAAATGTAAAAAAACCTAGGAAATATTGTTCAAGGATATTACAGTCCATGTACTTTAAAATAATATATCTATGTAACCTTACAGAGATATATTGTATAACTGGTAAAGCAAATATATTTATATAATTTTTGGTTTGTTTGATTTTAATGAAATATTTTGTGGGGGTTTACTTGGATTCAGGAATTGTTTTAAAATCACAATCCAATCCTTATTTCCCTTTTTTATATTCATTTTTCATTCATTAATAAATAACGAAATTTTCAACTAGGAACAGTTTATTAAAAAAAAAACCAAAGTATCTATTCATAATTTCCAAATAACAGCTTATCATTAAATGCATATGAAAGTGAATATGCACGATATTTCTTTCACTAATCTCTGAAAAGCTGGTCCGATTTTGATGGGCCTTTAGTGGCAGATAGTTGATGTTATAAGGAATAACTTAGGATACCTTTATTTTAGAAAAAAAAGACAGCTTGAATAAAGCTGGCAGCACCGCGAGGAACAAATTTCTTATATGTCGCAAGTGCAAGTCTATAGATCACTATTCCGTGTGCAATAGTCTGTGGATCGCTGGCGCCATCTTTCTATCGGCGTGGGGCAGAGTCAATAAGTGGCAGTCCGGCACGTCTCTCGGTAGTTCTCGAGTGGCGGTCGGCCGGAGCAGTCGACTATTGAAACTGTTGCGTTCCTAGCTATTATTGTTAATGAGCTTGTCTAAATTGATATCGGGAACATTAAGTGATGGAACATCACAATCCGATATAATTAATAAAGTGTTTCATTGCACCATCATTACCCACGAATGCCAACAGTATAAGAAATTAAATTATGGATCCCATTAATGACGATGTCAGCGGAGAACCCTATGCCCCTATGATTTGTGCTTCCTTCTCTCTTATTCTCCGACATATATAAATATGATGGTCATATATAACTAATGGCGATGTAACCTTCCTGAAGGCGTGTAAATCATTAAAAACTACTAAGAATATTAAAAAGGTTGTGTATAAAATAATCTAATTCAAATTTTCCTTCCTATTAATGCATTTCACAAGCCTGCACGGCATTCTCCATCTTAGCTCCTGTCGCCAATCGAACGTCTGATTTCAATTAAGATAAACATTTTAACATGCCCCGTAAAAGCTTATCTAACAAGTACACCTGTAAAGTCAAAATAATTTATAATACATACTCCTACTTCAATTTAAAATCAATCTTCATTCTTATTACAAAGTGAAAGGGCCTATTTTGAAGATATCCGTAATTTAAAGTTAAGCAAAGTTTACGATATGGCACGTTGAAACAGATTCGAAATTACGATAATATCGAATTTCGCACATTATTGCTGATAAGGGTTTATTTATTCTAGTTTCTATGGTCGTTGTTATGGCAAAGACATTCCAAACAAACTCTCTAACAGGAGTTCGCGACAAGGAAACGTTTGTACAAGATATGCTGCTATGAATAATTTGATGTTTATATCATATGAATTCACTATTTGTTTTACTACAAAAGAAACTCGAAGTGTTAGAAATAGGATACAAAGATGCATTGGCAATTGAAATGCATTAGGCATGTACAATTCCCAATAAGTTTATTATATATACTCGTAATACAAGAATTCCAAACCAAATATTATAAATTTTCTGTAGACCGAAAGTATTTTAATGTTGCCTTTACAGGTAAGTCTAGACTCCCAATTTCTCCTACAGATAAAAAGTCTGAGCCTATCGGTATTACGTTAAAACCAGTTTAGACATAAACCTGCGTACGAAGTAAATAACACAAGAACTCGAAACCAAATATTGTAAATTTTCTGCAAACAGTAAGAGTTTAAATGTTGCTTTCACAGGTTAATTTAGATTTCAAGTTCTACTATAAAAAGTATGTGCCTACCAGTCTTACCTCTGATAATTGTGTTGCTGGTTGTGTACTAATGGTTGCGTAGGTTGAGCCAAAAGCAGCTGTTTTTGTTGCTGCTGACGCTGCAACATTTGCTTCCCGAAGACTCCATATCCGAATCCATAGATCTCGTCTTCTTCTTTATCCGTTAAGCAGCTAGATGGCTGTAGAAACAAAAAAATATTTTACAATAGTGATAAAAGCATAAACAATAAAAACCGTGGTTAATTTGTTTTTGTACGTTACACTTGAAAAACTCAACTTCATATATAACATCTGAAAGTTACGCTAAATTTGTATAACATTTTGTGAATAGACAAAGAAAAATGCTGCGAATGTGCACGATTAAGGAGGTAAACAAAACAAAGAACAGAAAACTAATTTTATTGCATCAAACAAACATAAAGAAAACAATATGGATGCCAAGGCGGTCTTATTACTCTGTGAAATCTCTGTCTATAATATAAATGGGTCGAGTGCAAGTGAGTTATTATTAATCTAGACCAGGTCTTTTTTTAATAAATGTATCTATTTTAAGGTCTTTAAAATAACATCAAACTTGAAAATATCAAAATTAGTAGCATAAAATAGTTTTTATTCGGAAATTTCTACTGTAACGGGATATTTGAAGCAATAATTTTATAATTTCAAAAATCACATACAGCAATAGCAAAGCGTGGCTGGACTTGCTAGTTTATTCATCTACTCAGTTTCAAATGCATCTTTATAAAATTGTATTGTAAATACTAGATTTAATACATTTTTTTAAATACATTCATTAATATAATTTATATTGCTTCCTGCATTCTTTAGAAGGCTAACGTACAACGGTTGAAATGGTTTTTTTTCTATAATAATACAACTTATTTTTCCCTTGATCATATTAGAAAAGCTTTAATATGTTTATATATAATAAGTCAGCAAAGTTTAAAATGTTATTGCGCCAATACGTTGCCTTGTCTGAGATGATAACCTCGGGGTCCTCACACCAATAACTCGACAGTAGGATATGATTTAGCTTTTACTTGGACAATTAAGATAGTACTTACGTAAATGTTATATTTTACAGTACGAAGATATCCTTAAAAAGCATATTATAGCACTAGCATTTATCGAGATGCATTAAAAGCCCACGTAAAATTAATGTTTTTATTTATATTATAGGTTTTGGCATCAACAAATGGTCTATTTGATAGTCTTGTTATTCTTTATCAAGGAAGTAAACCTTGATCAAATGTATAAGGCGTATTTTTTTTAATTCCCACTTACACTTTACACTATCCCCATATGTATATATTTCGATCAAATTCTCTATCGATAACATAGTACTTTCTTAATCATCCAGTCCAATTTAAAAAAAAAATTTTAACTTTCAGTAGACAGAAGCTGTTAAAACATTTTTTTTTAAATAAGCCAATTAATTACTGAATTGAAAAGTCTTTTAAGTTTAAGACAACTTAAAAAAATTACGTGATTTAAAAAAAAATCATCTTAAATTAATATTTCTTTACACTCTCCCTTTATACATAAGGTAAAGTAAGTAGCAGCCCATTAGATCTCCCACGCTGCCCCACTGCGGATTGGCAGGCATGGTACACAACAGTACTCTCTATTCCTTCACTCTCATAATCAGACGTGACGGCTTAACGTGCTCTCCGAGGCACGGGCAAATATTGAGAAAATCTTAATAGAAAACTCAATATCGATTTCGAGTTGGCCCGAACCGGAACTCGAACCCACGACCTCATGTCTATAGTCGAACACTGCTAACCACTAGACCAATGAGGCAGTTATATTAAGTACCTTTATACATATTAATTAAGAGTTAAATCATTTTTTTATCACTTTTTAATGATGAACACGCATTTTGTAAGCTTACATTGCTATCAAGCTCACGTAATTAGTTTAAGAAGTTCGTATTATTTGGCAGAGGAATTCAAATGACTTGTTTCAAATGAATAGTGATAAAAAACGACTTTAATTCTAATGTTATTAGAAGTGCACACCGCGCGTAAATAATTTTCAGTTCAATAAAATTGCTTACCGAATACTTTCCAGGGACATAAATAGGTTGAGAATGCGATGTGGTTAAGTTGTTCAAGGCCAACGTCCCAGGACTCGCTGATGGTGGCGTTTGAGGAGTTCCAGTCCCTCCTAAGACTCGCATCCTTGGTGACATTTCTTCCCATTCATGTCTTCTTAGTTCTTCGAGATGGTCCAAGACATCGCCATAATGTGTTGAAAATAAATCCGCATACCTTGACGCCAACCCCTCCAGATAACCACGATCGCCATCCTGCAATAGAAACAACAATATTAGCCTATGTTAATTTTGGTTTATTTGTTTGAATTTGATAAATAAGAAATAAACTGCAATATTTTTATATAAAACAATTATATCCACGATTTAACTAAACAAACCTAACTGAAAGATGTTACCCCACAAAAGATAAGTTGTTAAAGTCAATTCCTTCTCAAAACTGTATTAACATCAAATGTCATCCACTACAAGTTAAATAATATATATTTGAACTTAAATAGATAAATAAAAAAGTTTTTTACTAACGAATGAAAATTTCAACAAGATATATATATAAATATATATATAATAAACTCGAATGTATATATTTTTATATGCAAACATTCATTTCTATTTTTTTGAGGGTATGGTTTTATGTCTGGAACCTTTATGAAACCACCCAGAATTCCGTATAATTAGGTAATGTCGCGGGTGATAGTATATTTATAACATAGTTCAAATAAAATAATATTTTAAATAAAGGATACGATTCGTCATTTGACTAAATCGTATAGTTAAAAACGAAGGCCTTCCTATTGGTGAATTTGATAACATTGCAATTTGCTGTAGAACCGTTCTAATGTTTCATAACTGATTAGAATAACTTAAATTATAGTAATTATAACTATTATTTGTGTACAATTGTAACTGTAAAAGCTAACCAGAAATTTCAGTTATAAATAAGATAATTAACAAATGTATTTGGCAGCAAACACTCTCATTGGTGTTGTGTCGTAATGGCCTAATTAGTAAAAGGTTATAAAAACTTTGTATCATATAAGTTAGTTGGGGTCTCAGTTTTTAATCAACGTTAGCTACCAGTTGTGATCCGAGTTCTGTCACTGCCGTCGAGTCGTCAACGCCGTCATCTTCACCCACGCCTGGTGGTGGTGACAGCAGGAGCTTACAAGGTAGTGGGCGCCCAGTGCTTTCAGATCTATGATGCTGGCTGGCAATGCCATGGAGGTGTGTGTGCGGGGAGTGGTCCGCGTGGCGGAACATGCTCCTCGCCAACTGCCGGACGAACACCTCCACGGTGGGCGTCTTGGTGTCACGATGAATGACGTCATTCCTGACGTACCTCGGAGCACCTACTATGAGACGTAGGCACTTATTTTGCTGGGTCTGCAGCCTCTTCTTCTGGTACCCTGAGCAGAAAGAGTACCAGGCAGGAGCCGCATACGTCAGTCTGGAACGGACGTAGGCTCCGTAGACCTTCAGTTTGGTTTTTGTTGGGAGACTTGAGGTAAAGAGTGGACGCAACAACGACCGAGCCGCCGCCGCCTGACCCACGGCGTGTGTTACTGTGTCCGCCAAGCGCAGCCCGCGGTCGATGCGGCACCCCAAGTACCGTACTGAGGTCTGCCACTCCACGTCCTGCCCCCCGATGTTCAGCTGACACTGCGGCTTATGACGGCCGAACATGATGGCCGACGTCTTGCCAACATTGACTGACATCTTCCATCTGTCCAGCCAATCCGGCAGCAGATCCAGCAAACGTTGTAATTTAGTGACGGCGTGTTGTTTGGAGTATGATGATGCGATGTATGCGCTGTCATCGGCATACAGCGACAACAGCACATCCGTTTCCCTCTCGCTTTGAAGATGGTGGCGGAGGGTGGGGATATCATCGGTATATACCGCATACAAGGTTGGCGATAAGCAGCTACCCTGGGGAACCCCCGCACGGATTGGGCGGGGTTGCGAGCTCGCTTCATCCACGGAAACGTAGAAGCGGCGACCCTCCAGGAAGGACGCCACTATACGCACGTAGGCAGACGGTAATGATGTGTCCAATAGCTTCGCCAGGAGGCCGGTGTGCCAGACGCGGTCGAAAGTCTTCTCCATGTCTAAGAAGACCCCAACAGCGCATCTGCCACCATTCATCTCACTGGCGAAAAGTTCTCACTCACCAGTTGTGGTTTAAGTTATTTGTATCGGTAAAACTGGCGCTCTGTGATACAAATACTAAGTGTATTTCTTTAAAATAAAACTTTTGTCTTATTAATATGTCATAGTGATAATTGTATATTATTTGTTTTTATATTTAATGTTAATGGACGTTAATGATGCAAGTGTGTTTTATATTAAATATAACATGGATAGAAAAGAGTAAAAGACTAATGAGTTTCATGCTGGATTCTTCACAAATAGTCAGCTAGTTTCCGAGCTGATAGTTAGAGCCTTTGACAAGAAAGTTTATTGAGTTTACTGGAACTAAAGAATATTTTAGTTTGGTTATTGACTTTTATTTTGAAATCCTATTTAAAAAAAAAATAGTTAAAATTATGAACATGTTTTAATTTGCAGATTATTGCTCATTCCTGAAACGGGCACGCTTTGCAATGCCTCATATAAAAAGGAGTGACTTCTTTGAAGGTAAGTATTGTGCCTAAAATTATCACACTTATACTGAGTTGTTAATTTTATCGCATAGTAAACATTAAACCAGTGCAAAATTGTATACAATTAATATTATCTTTAAAAAAAAGCTAAACATTCTTAGAGCTACACGGTTTTAACAGACTAAACCACCTCCCGGGATCCGAATAAACTTTTTTTCAATATTATGTGTAAATGGTAAATATGCTTCAACTATACGAGTATATTTAACAATTAAATATTTTATATTCAACTTTTCTAATGACACCTAATTGTCTAAGAGGTCAACAAAAAAAGTCCGTGAAAACGTAACTGATATTAAAAGAAGTTACATTCTGTTAATTACATTGCCTATTAAAGTCTAAACGCGAGCTGAGTACAAAAACCGTAATTATCTGGCGCCTAGAGACTTATTTACCCGAGGTCGCTTCCTTCCACGCAATTTCCGCCAAACCCCCAAAAAGAAAGAATACAGAAGTGTAATACCGGACAATTAAATACCACGGGTTCAAATTATAGAGGAAAGTTTAAATTAACAGTAATTTTTTTTAAATTAGTACAATTTTACATTCTAAAACTGTACTTTGAAATTTCCGCTGCTTTGGATGAAATTCATTTTTTTACCGACTTCAAAAGAGGAGGAGGTTATCGGTTCGACTGTACTTTTTTAAATGTTTGTTACCTCATGTCTTCCGACTGGGTGAACTAATCATGATGATTTTTTTATTTGAAAGGTGGTGCTTGTCGTAGGGTCCAATTTATTTTGTCCAGTTTTGATGATGGCATCCATGAGAAAACCGTGTAAGTCTTAAATTTGCATTAAGACGCCGACTCCGAATAGGAAATTATTTTTTACTTTTTAGAACATATTAATATGACGGCGCACAGATTGTTACAGAATCAGACTTGACATTTTTGAGAATAACAGCTGACATAGTAGGGGTGGCGGTCATTACTGGTTCAGATTTCATAGAGTGCGCACGGGCCCACGTGCTCTGGTGGAATGTTTTAAATCTAGTTATACTTTGTTAATTATGTAAAATTATATGTGTTGATTTATTATAGTGAAATTAATAAAGATGTAACTAATTGTATCGTGTATTCCACGATACAATTAGTACCTTGTCTTAATTAGTACCTTTATTAAAATACCCGACGTTGATCTCCTCGCCCGACTACCCACATTACGGCAGACAAACCCCAAGATTTTAACATCGTACCGATTGCGCCTTTAAATATATTTGTAAGTTTTTTTGTTAAAATTTTTATTTATATTTAGTTAAGAACACTGCAGAATACAGAACAGTTCATATTTTCTAGTATTAAAAAGTCATATTCAAATACGAGAATGTCTTTATTAAAACTGAGTAAAAAAGGTAAGTAGCAGCCCATTAACGTCCCACTGCTGGGCACAGACCTCCTCACTCATACGTAAGAGGATTTTTAGA
The DNA here is from genome assembly GCA_015832385.1 of Elymnias hypermnestra. NCBI lineage: Eukaryota > Metazoa > Arthropoda > Insecta > Lepidoptera > Nymphalidae > Elymnias > Elymnias hypermnestra. The sequence continues at coordinate 2,373,477 of JACTOM010000063.1, read as the reverse complement.
GCACAGACTTTCCACTGCTGCGGATTGGCAGGCATAGTACACAAGTTACTCTCTATTCCTTCACTTTCCTAGTCCGACGTCACGGCAATCCGACACAACCAGAGAGATCAGGCGCAAGACCGACGGCTTAACGTTCTCTCCGAGGCACGGGGGTTGGTCACACCGCCAAATTTTTCACAACTTCAGGCAAATATAGAGAACATCTTAATAGAAAACTCAATATCGATTTTGAATTGGCCCGACCCGGGACTCGAACCCAGGACCTTATATCTGAAGTCGAACATGCTAACCACTAGACCAATGAGACAGTCTAAAACTGAGTATTTCCTACTAATTTCAATTAGGGATTTTTTCTTTACTTCGCAATATATATGAAGAGCCTACTGTTGCCTATATTATCGTAAAAATAAACGCGTAAATCTAAACAAGATTAAATAGCATCTCGGTCCTTGAAATACATATTACTGTACAATATTGTACTAAAAAGGACATACGTTTTGATGAATACTATTTTAATATACGTATAAAATAATATACAGGTTATATTAATAAAGAATGCTTCCAAAGGTAAGATTTTATCATCTGAAAATATTTGAACAAGCGATGTTGGCACGCGAAATCGAAGTTAATAACACGAAACAAGTTTAATCGGTGAGCACCGCGGTCGAAAAGAAAATAAACGAAACACCCACCTCCGTAAACAAAGTATTTCATTACGACCTGCAAACCAGAAACATAGTCCTCCGGCGAGATTTCTCCATCTCCTTTGAGCAAATACAACAGATTCAGCAAGCTATTTAAGGTTACAGCTTAAGTAAGCTACTTTATACCTAATTGATCTATGTTAACTATACTTATACTTTATTGTATTTCTCTTAAACCAAAGCCGTAGATTTGATTATTTCCGTTACTCTTGATCATCAGTGATGTTATTTTATGATCTTCATAAAAATGCACAAGAAATGTTTAAAAAGGCCTAGATAAAATTTAACCCTGTTACCTATCCTGCATAAATATAATGAAATGCTCCCTTATTGAGTTAAAGTCAATCAAATCTACAGTTTTGGCAATCATTGAAGTTGACCAAAATTTAAAGTTTTCGTATAAAAAGATTTGATTAATTAGAATAAAATTTATTCAAAATAAAACCAATAAAAAGTTTTAAAGTGCGTGCGTATTACACATGTCAGAAGTGAAACTTCTTTGGAAAACTAATTTTTAAGTCTTGCGTATATTTATACAAAGCTACAAATGTAAAACTTCACATTTCTGAGACTTCAAGGGAGGAAAAAGGAAGATATTTTACAAATTTAATTAACTTAATTGTCATTAAAATATTTAAAGTGTCGAGAAAGACTACAAATAATTTATTAATATCTCAAATGAAGAATTGTAAATAAATATGCCAAGTGTTTTTGTCAATATTAGAAATTATTGATTAAGAATTTAAAATTTAGAAATCTACATAATCTTCAAACGAGTTAGCATAAAAACGCTGTACATCTTCGTGATGCTAATCACGCGTTTTATCCCTAAAAATTACACTCATACGCCTAAAGAAGTTTCATTTCAAAAAACCTTATGCAATGCTCTGTATATTTAGATAAAGAAACTAGTAGAATTGGCAATGCCTTAAGAGGAGTAAGATGTTTTCCCGCCCCTTTTTCACCGCAACCCATTTGATTTGCAGATTCTTCAAACATTCAAAGAAAAGCAGCAAATACTTCACGTTCTGTGCGGACTTGCTACATCTACGGGAGAGAAAACTCAATAGCGAGATCCAGATTTTGACTAACTACAGTTGGGCTTTGCCACTGTTTATAAAGATGTCTCAGTACTTTGATTACAGGAACAGGATGTCATCCATCAAGCCAAAAAGAATAGCCACTGGAGAAACGTACTTAGAATAGCGTACTTAGAATTCAAGCGGTCGCGCGTCGAGTCAAAGATGGTCGAAGGTTTATTTCCATTTTTTAAATGAGAGCGACTGAGAGCTTTGTCGGCTCCGAGTTTGTGCTTCGCGTTTTAAGTGGATTAAATCGCTCTACGCTCGTAAAACCGACAAGTGGTTCAGCTAAGAATTCAAGTAACCGTTCGACTTTTGCATGAGAAAGTGCTCGCGGGGCCTCGCTTCGCACTTGCTCTGAGCAATTTGATGCGACCGGAGGTTGTTTATTTTTTTTTATAGTAGGAATCGTGGCCGATTCACATCTAAGCTGCTGTTGCTTTGTGAATACTCAATGAAAGAAATTCATTAACGCTATCTCCCCAATGAAGCTCTTTTCGGATTAACGTCTTGTCTGATCTTTGGGGATTACGTTATTTATGTTTAATTGTGAATCGTATAAATGCAGCTGTTTATTTAATATCAATTGTTGTTGCAGGCTCGCTTTAAGCTTTTCTGTATTAAGTTGCTTTTTAATGTTTTTATTAAAAAGAATATTACGTCTTGTTATAGAATATTCACGTCACGAAAAGTCGGGTGTAGCGTTAATCATTATAAATTCATTTTTAATCTTTAATAAAAAAAATTAAAGTATTTTTTTATAACACAGAATATATTGAAATTATATAATAGTTAGTTGCATTTAATGATTAGGTCTTTCAAGCATACATACGATATATTTTGAATGGCACACCAGTTGGTAATTATAATAAACGCATAGTAAAAGCTGTATAAGTATTTATTTTTATATTAAAACTAGGTATTCTCGGCGTGTCGATCCCAACTAGTGAGGATATTATGCTTATGATATTATGATGCAGTTACAGACACAGGTACAGAACAATTATTAAAAATAAGAGTAGCTGCTTACAGCGGTATCGCGATCTCGCTCCCGTGAAAATATTGGACAATTCACTTAAACAGAGAAAATTTTCATCAAAATAAGCCCAAGACTTTAGAAAGTTGAGTTACATACACACGTACAGCAAAACTATATACAGTCCAACTTACTTAATTGAGACTTAGAAAATATTAGGTAAACTTACTAATTTGTTACAATGGAATAACAATGCCTGGCCTGCGAAGATTTAGTGTTTGTAACTGGGAAGTCATGAATTTTTATTGAATCGTAGAATTAAGAAGAAACAATTGATACGTTATGTAAAGGTTATGTATTGAAATATATCACCAAATACAAGCCAGTCTGCATGATTAGAAAGTTCTTTGTAAGGTTTAGTTTAATTTAATTCGAAACACAGTGGTTTACTTTTGTATTAGATTTTATGGGCACTAAAGGCTTTTTGAATTATTTCTTAAATAGACAAATATATTCCGGCTCACTATACTAAGGTTGCAATATATTTTATTCTTCAGCTTAGTTCAGGGATATCTTGTTCTAGATTTTCTCGTATTTCTCCAATTTGCCATATGTCGCGATCGTCCCGCCTGGAGTGGAATGAAGTATTGCTGTTTTGGGAAATAGTGTCTGCTCTAAATTGTATTTGTGCAGAAGCGCGCTAAATTGTTTTCGCAAGTTCACGATAAATAATAAATGCTATCTTCCAAGCTATTTTAATACACGAAGTATATGTGAATGTAATCGATAGCGGACTGGATTATAAGTGTGGAAGGAAATAGTTTTATCTCAACATTTATTTATAAATAGGTAACTCAATCTATATATATTTTATTTTCTATATATCACAAACATAGTTGATTTTCGTTTAGCATATGATGTCGAGGCAGATGAGTGCTTGTTGAATATTTGTCAAGAATATGAATGAAATAAGTGATAATATGAGTGAGACTTAGCAGCGCAAAGTGGCAGGAGACAATATTCTTAAATCCGTTATTAGAAGCTATTTCTAAAATCGAAGCAGACATAGTTGCCAGCAAATATTACAGTCATATAACTTTAAATCTCTATATAAAATGAATAGAACATCAATCGAAAAGGTTATGTGAATGGCAGTTAGACTAAGCGACGAAGGGGTTTTAGTATCTAATTATTCGTGGCTTCAATTCTGAAGTCGACAGAGGCAAAACCCTGGGAAGAACTAGTTACATGTGATTTAAAATCTCAGTATATATTGAATTGAACACGAATCGAAAAGGTAATATGAATGAAACTGAGTTAGACTTAGCGATGCAAAGGGGCAGGTGACAACGCTCATAAATCCTATGTGGACTTCGCCTCTGCCCGGCACGCGGAACATTGTCTTATTGTGCTACCGTTTCTTGTTTTGTTCGTCGCTTGTGTTATTTGTGATTTGCGATCTCTTTATAGGACCAATTCTACTTCGTCTGCGATTTAATCTCTATGTCTTATTGCTTTTGTGGCTGCGTGCGGTTTATGTCCCATCGTCTTTGTTGCTCTTATAATTTAATTATTTTAGGCGCACGTTCTATTTCTATACATCGATTGTTATATATAGACTAGCTAATAATGCGTTAGGTTTGTAAATTTCGCTCTAAGTCTCAACAAACTCGAATGAATGGCGCTCGAACACATAGATTTATTTTTGATGTGAGAAACATTCATGCCTATAACAACTGTAATGCATTGCAATGACAGATTCATCGCCATATCTATCGCAACAGTTACAGGACAGAACAAAGTTTCATGACAATCGGGTGAATGGTATTGACGTGCATAGACTAACATTCTCTAAAATTGAGTTTATTTTCGAAATTAAATAAAATTACTTTAAGAATTTGCAACACATTGATATTACATATTTTAGGAATTAAATGTCGCTTGTGAAACCAAGTTAGTGAAACGTGGTGCAATATTAAAATCTAATATTGCATTGAGGACGGGAAACTCAAAGTCACAAATATTATAATAAAAAGTTAAGGCGTAATAAAGCATGGGTTTGCTAATATTAACCTGATATTTACGTTGTTACGTACGATATGTAATTTTTTATTCCCAGGTTGTCGAGATTTTAATTACTTATTTAGGTACTCATTGTGAAATAATATTCAATATTTCACAAACTATAGACCTTGTCTATTGTGCCTGCTCATGAGCATATTTGCTGAAAAGTATTCAACTAGATATTGTTTGTGTAAATTATTTTAAAATAAATAAAAATATTTCAAACATGAAACCGTATAAAAATCCGTGAAATACCTTATTTTATCGTATACGGTGTTGTAATTTAAGAAATGTGAAAGCTCCTCGTACGTTGTACCCTAAACTTCACATCAAAGCTTTTCATCACGCGTGATTGTTGACAAGTGAGTACAAGCGAGACCAGTAGAATAGAAAAATATACAGCGCTGTTATTATATTCAGCCTCAAGAGCCTTCGAGAAGGTGTTAAAATGTTTTCTTACATGCCGTTTCTACGAATGCTCCTCGTTTTCTAATACACGTAGTCCCATATAGTCTATTGTGTTCTTGTCTTTCATGTTTTGTTCATGCTCGGCGGTGTGCTGAGCTATTTTAGCTTCGTGATCTCTTAATTGAGTGTTCAATTCTGGATTTGCTGAATAAACTTGCCTTGCAACGGTATAGGGAATGACTTTTAGTGCTTAATCGTAATTAATATAGACTTAATATAACGTAATTAAATTAATTAGCACTAAACTTCATAGTATTGTAATCGAATTATCATTTCATCATATTTATTATTTAATATTGCGGTACTATTTAACCACATTTTACTCGTATACTAGAATTTTCATTCGCAAAAATGTTGCCGGGAAGAAATGGCTAGTAAGCGATAAGACCACCTTTTGCACTCGTGTATATTTAGTAATGCAAATGTATATTTACGGTGTACGATAAAAAGTATTAAATCTGTTGTCTATCTATATATTGTAATGTATTAACTGCAGTTAAATAGAAATTTATATTCTTTTTTTGTGTAACATGTCATTATGTAAATAAAGCTTAATTTTGAGAGGTATATAAATACCTCTCAAAATTAAGCTTTATTTACGAAAAATTTATACATATTGCTAGATAAAACACTATTGTCAATTTAGTACAAGACATCAGCTGGATTTACTGTAATATATTAAATTTGGGAATGTAATACAGTTATATTAAAAAAAATATACTTTGCTAGTGCTAAAGTGTACTAAAACTGTGAACTGAAGTTTAACAATCGATAAGATGAATTGAAAAAAAATATCAAAAAGCCTTACATTAGATCTTGGTCCCAAAAAAGAACAACTTGACGTTATTATAAGTTTATTTTTAAGTTACTAATTTATTTAAATGTTATATCATAAAATTAAATCGTACCTCCTTATCCAAAAGAAACAAATAATGGACATGTCCCTCGCTGTCCCTCATATGTCATGAATAATTTACACATGCAATCCTTTAAACCCACGCATCGCCGAACGAATTTAATTGTGTGATTTTATCTTAAAGTGCAATACTAAGAAATTTAATGCCTGTTTCTTGGGGACAAAATTACAGCAATCATGAACATGATCTCAATAAAAAACGTTTTAGAAATCAACTAAAGTATTTATGAATAATAAGTCACAGCAAAGAAACTGGCCATATTTCAGAGGTGTTTACTTTGGCCCCGCGGAATCCTATTTATTTATTTTTACATAAATGTTACTTACTGTCTAGAATATTAGCTCTAAATAAAAATCTTAAGAAAATCGGTCCTGCCGTTTCAAAGATATATATAATATATACTTTAATTTAAAGTTCAAAATTAAACTTGTTATATAACATAATGTAATTGAAAAGATAATTGCAGGTTGACTGAAGTCCCGAATACAATTCTTGGCTAAATTGTTTTATAGATAAAATTAAATGGATTTCAGTCCAATTGCCTAAGGAGGCATAATGCCATCATACATTGTAAATGAATACAGAGAAAGATGATCAAAATAGCTGAGCCTACTCCATTAAAGAATATTTTGAATTTAATCCAAATCAGTCAAGTCATCTAGGAGTAGTTTAGTTACAAATGTACGAAATAATTATTTTTATATATTGACAAATGCTTAAGTTCTTGATGGTAATTTCAAATTCTGATAAACAGAAAACTGAGAGCATTTTTGGGGGTATATGTGACGGCGTGGTGGTCGTAAGCTTCAATCTTCTCCATGAGTGAAAAGCTAGTTAACTTTTACTTACACTTTGAAATCGTTGCAATTACTATATGACGACCAATAATTTATTTATTAATGAATTTATTTATTAGGTTTACCAGATTATACAATATACTGGGCTTAAAAGAATAACAAATATGTATATTTATGGTGTAAATCCAAATACAGGCAAACTAGCATGCGTTTTAATAGCACTTGTGTGTGGATAATATAATGAATTTCTTCCCTTAATTGCAACTTACTTGAATGCTACTTCGTAAAATATGCTTCAGAAATAACAACGCCTTATTTTATAAGTAAAATGATTGTAATACAAAGGCCATATTATGATGCACTGTCATAAAAATAATCATAAACTACCTCGATAACTTCAAGCAGCTTTCACATCCAGTAAAATCTCATTATGACTCACGTAAATAAGAATGCAGCATCGTTATCACCTCGGGAGAACTAGCGGTACTTTTTATTGAGGAATTAATCCTACGAATATAAATGTGAAGGTTTGTATGTTTGTTAGTTTAGTAGTTTGACTGAAATTTGGCATACACAGATTTTATGACATCGACTAATCTATACATGATCTAAACGTGGTCTTTAAGAAAGGAAGAGGAAAAAAGCTGGCCGTTTGTCAACGAAAAATCGAAAGAAGCATGTTAGGATTTAGACTCAAAGACAAATAAATAACAAAATGATACGAAAAAGGACTAAATTAAAAGACATAATAAAAATTATCACAGGCATAAATGGGCAGAACATGTATGCAGACTAATTGACACAAGATGGACTAAGAAGGGGACAGAATGGATTCCCAGAGACAAGTGAAGAAAAAGAGGGCGGCAAAAGAAAAGGTGGACAGATATCTTTAGAGAAAGAGTAGGTCCAGACTGGATGCGCCAAGCCAGAGTGAGAGCAAACCGGAAGAATTTAGGGGAGGCCTACGTCGAAGAGGCGACTTTTACGCCACACTAATTTGACTAAATATAAATGACTACTTGACTAAATACATTAAGAATATAATTATTGACATTAAAATTTAAAAATATATACTAAAAATTAAAATAAAACGGACAAAAAATGACTTAATTTGAAAGATTACTATTTTTTTTATTATACTATTAATTGTACTGGAAACATTTTAAACTTGCCATTTACGTACGCGTAATAGTGAATAAAGGCTTATTATTATAATTAATACAAATGAATAAAATTGCAGCGTTTGCAAAAAAGCCTGATACATATCGTATTTAAGTAAGAGAAATTCATCGTATGTGAATTACTCAAAGAGAGTATAAGATTTCATTTGAGTCCTATACTTTGAAGTCACCTGCAGAGTACTAACGCATTAACATTTATATTGTAAGCGACATGAGCTGTGAATTTTCGAGGTAAAATTCTTGAGTTTAATTTCGTAACAAATTCTGTATCTATGAAAGGACTTCTTTACTCTTTCAGCGTCTCATGCATAATAATCATCAACCTTAAAAGTGAATACGGAATCTACTTGCAACTTTACGAAATTATTTAATTACACTTTCGGTGTTACATTTAATATTCCCTGGAAAATGTTTTGCTTGGCTTTAATGATAAATCCGGCATATACAAAGTTGGGGTAAAACAAGGGTAGAGTAAAAGGTTTTTAGTAAAATAATTTTCCTCTTTACGCAAAATGTTTCATAGATTAACACTTTCATCATTTTGTTTGCTGGTTTTAGAGCATTTCCTTCTTTTTATATGGTGTTCGAATATACTCGTAGGCTTACCTGAGATCTCATCTTGTAGCACATCATCTCTACTATTTTATTATAATGGTAAAGGAAATTTTTTTAAGCCGGTTTTCAAAATTCTTTCGCCAATATAGTCATTTATTCCCGCTAGAGTATACAACGGCTAGACCAAATATAATGGGATTGAGAGATATTGTAATATGTAATTCTTTTAACCTAAAATTTCCGTTGGCACAAGAGAATAGCCATTCGATTTTTTTTTTAATTCATTCATCAATAGAAGTTTATAATATCAGATTTTTTATACCACAGGAAGGAGAAACTCATTTGTTCCTGCTGGTCTCTGAAGCGTTTGGAGTATCGAAGTGAAACTTTTTTTAGGCTCATGAGGGTAATCTTTTTACGGATGAAACGCGTGATTAGCGTCACAATGTTGTGCAGCGTTTTTAATGCTAATTCGTTTGAAGGTTAGGCAGTTTTAATATTTAGAAATTGCCACTCGTCATCTAATAATATATATGCTATTTCTCATAAAATATAAATATTTCATAAATTCTCAATTTTTTTTTAATAAGTACTAATATTGCTAAAAAACACGTGGTATTTTTATTTAGAATTCGTCATTTGAGATTTCAATAACTTATTTGTATTCATTTTCGACACATTTAATATTTTAATGACAATTGAACTCGTTAAATTCCGTACACAATCTTAATTTTTGATGTGACGCCGAGGACGGATGTTATTAGCAATAATATTGAATTACTTTTAGTTTAGTAGGGGGCATTTTTCGGTGGAGGACATAATTGGCACAATGGACACTAGTGAAACGGAGGCATATAAGAGACAGAGGGAGGACGCTGTATATGCTCCTCTTCTTTATCGCAGAAAGTTGGGAGGCTGAAGTCGTCGTTTCGCGATTCTGTTGCGCCACTCCTTAGTCCTCCTAACAGAAATCAGCCGTAGTATCAGGGTGGATTGCGTCCACCGACCGTAGGTTATTGCTGAGTGTTAGTGGGTATACTGGATAGTCACCGAGATCCATATTTCCGATTAGATGTTAGCTCTCCTCGGTGTATGTACAAAAAATCAATATCGCAACTCCATATCGCAAATAATTCAACTTTGATGAGAACACGAAATAATGACCATGAATATAAATCTTAATTTGGTAATGAATTTATCGTCGGTTCAGGACGTTATAATAAGTAAATAAATAACTAATATATTTTCCTTACTTATTTCATTTAAACAAATATTTTTAGCCTTCATGTTAAACCTATATAAATATTTAAACGAGACATTAGTGAAGTCATTAGCGGTTAGAGGCACACATAATTAGATGAGATTAAAATGCACGGCTTAAGTTTAAATTTACGTACGGAGTGCCGACTGCAATTACACTTCTTATAATGAAACTGGAAAAATCCAAATAAATTGCCAAAGAGGAGTATGCGAAAATAATTCCCAAGTTTTACAATTTATGCCCATTTTAAGGCGGCCAAAGTTCGATGGAGACGTTCGGAAACTCAGATCGTCGTCGACTATTTATTGTTTCACCGATTCTCAATCTGGATCAAAGATAGGTTAAGTTACACTTTATTTCAACTTCAAATTAAACTTTCTTCGAATGACAGAGAATTTCACAAAGTCTTTGAAGGAGAAATTAATTATTTTTGTAAATATAAAATGGGTTAAAGTTAAATTTCTATGAGCAGTAATGTCTCGCTGACGAGATTGTCATGTTGACAAGCTGAACACAATGCTAATGAGACGAAGACAAATTTAAAATATTTCTAAAAAATGTTATGACTAAATGTCAAATTTAATAGATATGCTAAATTTTAAGAACAAATTGGAATATATAATTAAATTTTTGGTCGCATACTTTTTAAGTAAATTTATTTCTAGGCGTTGTATTTTCAATTTTTATATAAGACTGTTAAAGCTGTAAACATGGTGGTTAAAAAAGGTGAATAAAAATAAGTCATTACTTGTTTTAAAGTTTTATTTGGAGTTTTAGTATCAAATATATGTTAATAAGAACCACCAACTATTACATTGTAACGAACCATTACGACTCTGATAGGAGATAAACTTTTATATAAGTCGTAAACTGTTTCAGGTGAAATAATGATTTTATGTTTTAAAAAAGTGAGAGATTTCGGCAAAAGAATTTATATTCCAAAGATCTTCATGTACGCCTTTACAATACTTTTGGATACAGGTTTATCTACCCAATAAACACAATGTACGACTAATGATGATAATAATAAACAACTAAAAATCATGTAACTTTAGATTATAAGGATTCATTCGCGCCATATCTAGAGATAAACCCACAATAAACTCAGTAGTGTAACCATTTTTTTTTTCATCATCATTGGTTAGTTTATTTATATTAAAGCGATTAATTCACTCAACGTAATAGAAGGTTGTAACAACCATGTAGTTTGTGTTAAGTTTTTGATATCATATAATTAATTTAAACCATGTATTTTGACATCCAGATAAGCCGTACAGTACATAAATGAAAAAAGTTTAAAGATTTTATCTCTATCTGAGTTGAAATTTAAATTTTATGTCGATGGCGTAACTTTTGGTCTTTTGTTTCGGTTACATCGCTGTCGTTGGCATAGCTCTGCGAAATGTTCTCGTTTCTATGCTCTAGGCGTGTGTTTGTGGTCTAAATATACCATTTAAATTCAATAGCGGTTACCGCGCCTTTACCGCCGCGATGGTCAATTTATTGTTTGCTTTTATCGACGTTGTTTGACTTTGTTTTCAGATATCGTTCGTTTACGTCACCATCTAAAATAAGCGGTGGAATATTTTACACTTCTTTTGTATTACGTACATTTTTGTCACTTATATTTAATAAGATGATTTCCCTGATTTTGGGATGCCAGAAATAGAAGAAAACATTATAAATACACAAGTAATTTCAAAGATTTTATACGAAGAAAACACGAACGCAAGTCACAAATTCTAAAATCTAAGTTATGTCTTTCCACCTAAAGAAATAATAATTAGCTTATTACTTCATACTTATCAGCTACAATAATACTAATAAATAATAAGGAATATGAAACCTTGTAATTTGTTCTTTGATATTTCTGTTTATTTTATTGTATTTTTATACGTGCAATAAAGTGTATAAATAAATAACACACCGAAAAATCTACAAACATATCCAATCTATTATATAAATCATATTTTTAGGGCGCTGAATTCTTTTAGTTGCAGATGAATATATTTGTTAAAGTTTCGCTTCCACATTTATATTATCAAATAAATAATTTATATCAGATAGAGGTATGGAAAGCGTGGTTAGTTTTTGCGTGTCCGTGACATTCCTTTCAATTTTAAGCCCAATTATAAAACCTAAAGCGAAATAAAACATTAAGATAAATAATCCTTGAGTTCAAATTGATGTTATTGGAACAAGTGCCAATAAAACAGTATACTATAAACATTACGCCAAATAAAAGCTATGAAATATTAGAATAGCAATCATAAACTAGAGTACCGACGCAAATATTGTCGTCTCGAGATCTATTTCGAAGCAATATCCAGTAAATCGCGCTGTAATATTGTAAAGCGACGTTCACACACAAACTTATTTAAGTTTGAAAGAAATATTTTCTCTTTGCCAAAGGATTACAATTTGTTAACGTTTATGTCAGTTGATGACAGCTAAAAGCTACTTTATGGCTTTACTAGCTGTGTCACACGCATAGTTCCTGCTGTCGTGAATATTTGGGAAAATACGTACTTATTGGCCGCGAAATCGCGAATAGTTTTTAAATATCTCTTAAGTGAGTGACTTTAAGTCGTGTGAAGCCATCATCATGAGAATAAATCATCAAAATCTACCAAGCCGTTTAGGAGTACAGTGACATAACCACGTTCAGACAAATAATGATATTATTACAAAAGTGATTTAACTTAAAATGGCTCTGATTAAGAGTTTGATCCGATAAATAATGAAGGTAGCGGAAACATTTCATATCTATATACATAGAAACATCTACAGGTAATATCTAAACCATTTTATAAACTGCATATGAATTTATACGATGTTTATACGAAATACTTATAAAATCTTAGTATTTCTATGAGCTTGCCTTATCAGGCTAATATAAAAAAGGGGTGTGTTGATTTTAGCGAAATTTTTATGTGCAATTAGTTGATATATACAGGGAGTAACAGATCTTTCAAGAATAACATGTGTGTACAGACTCACAACGAAATATGAATTTCTAGTGTTAATTACGATTTAAGAGGGAATACAAACAATACTCTAAAAAAATTGTTATCTTTCTTATATTTTAAAGACTATTTGCTGACAGGTTAGCGCTTGACTGGGTCTCATCTGATGGTAAGTTATTATACACTCTAAGATGGAAACGCTTTAATCTGATAAAAGGTAGTTTACCTCTTGTTTTATAGAAAGTACCGTACCAGAATGCAAATTTCTTGCTTGGTGGCATGTATTTGGGATGGCTACTAGCCACAGCCGATGCCTTTTACCAGGAGACTCACAATACAATTTCCTAAATTTGCTCAAACGGGAATTGAACAGAGGACTTCCTGTTAGCGGAGCGAGTACTGGCATCGTTGCTCTATAGTCTTGAAACAAAATATGTTACAAAGAAGTCGCTAAGTTTTATGACATAGGTTTTATAAATCATCTTCCAGAGTAGTATACTTCAAGTGGCAATAAAATTATATTACTCTGAACATTTCAGTTTAAAAGGAAATTTCTCTCGTGTCTTATCGTATTATCGTCAAATGTAGAAGATGAGATGCGACGAACGTATAATTTTATTATCGTGAGAATACTCCGTGCATCATCCAGAATCTGAAAACTCAATTTCCCTCGATACATTTCTCATAGATTTTTACATTTCCGCCAGAACAAGGCTTCCCATGCCCCATTATCGAGCTGTTCACGAGCTCTGAAATATGCATGTTTTGTATTTTTAATCAATTTTACTTATATCAAATTACTTAGAGAATAATCGAATTATCTTAACTAATATTATAAAGAAACATGTGTTTTTGTATATGTGTATGTAACGTTTTAACACAAAAACTAGTGGACCGATTTAAAAAAAAATCACCATTAGAAAACTGCATCTTCACTGAGCAACAATATTTTCTCAAAAAAATAGGAATGCCTAATAAAAATGTATTAATATAACCCCAAGGTGTCATACAATCGGTTACAAAAAATCTATGATCACGTGCACTCTGGAAACTATTGATGAAAGAATGTATTAATATCTACAAAAAAGTCCGGGATACTTTATGTCCAACTGTAATTATGCCACTATAACTACTTTTTACATTGTTAAAGTTAATAAAAGTACCGATAATAATCAAATCATATTTTTCACACCTCTGGTTTTAGGATTTTTAATCCTTATCATATTAATTGTATAAATATTTTAGTAAAGGTCGTTGCAATACCTGTAAAATACTTTTTAAATTATTAAAATCGGACATTCCATTCAAATAATATAAAACGAATTTAAAAATTAATAAGTCCGACTTAGTAGACTTTCCATTGCCACTAGATCGCTGGCTACGTGGGTGAAACCGCGGGCATTGCTATTATAAAATACAAGAGTAAAAATTTTTTACGTATGTCTTTTACATACTTCGAAACGTAAGTCAATAATGAGAAGGTTGTATATATATACACATGCATATTAGCCGTCCACTCCGGTTTCACACGGTCTTAGGATCGTATTAGCTTAATGAGTCGATTATATGGACTATATTTAGATATAATTTCAACACTGCTTGCACTACTTTAATATATCTGACTACGTATATATTATAAACATAATAAAAAACTAAATTAATTATTTATAACACAACATTGAAAACATTTGCCTGATTACACATAGATCATAAAGTAATTAAACAGTGTTTTCGATGAAAGCTCCCAGGCGGCTTTTTCAAACGTCTCTAACAATAATTGTTATATTTAAACAAAACCTTGATGAATTATATGCATTAAGCTTCTACATGTAGCACTTATACGCGGCAGAGGACCCTGTTCTATATTGTGTAAGGATAAGATATATTCAAAAGGTTCAAAACCCTTTACGTTTAGAACTTAGTATTTAAAATTTCAATCTAAAGGCCAAAGAACTCAATTTAAAAGTTACCAAACGTAAACTTTTTAGGTAAATTTGACTACGTTTTTCGAGAATCAAGAGGCTGTCGAGTTTAATTGAGCAAGCCAACGGATTGACAATGACGAATTGCTTTCCAGAAGTTGCTCGATTAAACTGAAACCTTACAGAAATTTCAAATTGACATACAGCAAGTATTGTAAAATAAATTTGGAATACTGTTTTGAAACATTAAATTTATAATAGCATACAATTCCCTGGCTGCGATTTTGAATTAAAATTTTTTCCCATTATTTATTCGAACTTATACAAAAATTTCAAATTGTGATCATAAAAATGTGTTTTTATCAATTTTAGAAATCATTAATTAAATTTTGTTTTATGAAAAATAGTAAATTAAATTATTATATGATGAGTGCCCAATTAAAATGCCACATGTTTGTAAATATTAAAACTACCTAACCTTCAAATGAATTTGCATTAAAAACGCTGCACATTTTCGTGACGCTGATCCGTAAAAAAAAAAAATGACCATCATGCGTCTAAAGAAATTAGTCATACTACTTAATCTCTAAGAACGTAGGTTGCTGAATAATTACTACTTTCCCAAAGCAAATACGTTTGTGTCCCACAATGAAGCAATTAGTTGTCGTAAATCGTTCACCATTCATATTTAAATGTCAAGGAAGCCTAATTTGTACGGTTAAAATAAAATATAGTCTTAAATTCGACACTCAATAATTCATTCCAAATTTTAAATAAAACATGGCCGTTCTAAATTTGAAACGTCCAATCTGTCAACGGCTGAGCGCGCGTGTTGTGCGACGACGAATGGTTGCAAACGATACCGACATCTGTTGACTATTTTGAGATTTGTCACTGTTGAGACAATTGTCTGCGCTGCGCCGGAACTTGTTTGTCTTTTTTTGTTTCCAAATTCCACACCTCTGATCATATAAATTTTTATGGTATATAACAGCCCGTTAACGTCACACCTCGTCTGGACAATTGGCTTACCAGGGGCACGAATTTCTTTTCTACCGTCTGGTGCAGGTGCTTGTCGGTCATGGTTGCTTTGGCAAGTACTTGCACCAGGTCTTTGGCCGTGAGGAAACGCACGGCTGTCATGAGTGTGGTGCTCCTGTAGATACGGCGCACCATACCCTGGCGGAGTGTTCAGCGTGGGCACCCCAACGGTATATCTTGTTGTCGCTGGTTAGACGAGATCTTTCACTGGAAAGCATAATTGGGGTAATGAAAACCGTCATTTCGCTAAAGGAGGCAAATGAGAGGCTAAGGGAGCAAGAGGCTGGAGCTCTCCCTCGCCGTCGGAGGAGGCTTGGTGGCAGAAGTCGCAGGTATGCGCTTCATGCTTCACTCTATTGAGTGGTAGATCCTCATAGTCGGTACCATCCGGCTCAGTAGAGTGGAACGCAGTTAGTGAACCTCTAGTGATCTCACTCATGGATGAGGAGGGATCCGCTTAACGTGCTATCCGAGGCACGGAGGTGGATCACATCGCCAACTTGCCAAATTCGGGCAAATATTGAGAAAATCTTAATAGAAAACTCAATATTGATTTTTGAATTGGCTCGACCCNAAAATACCACATAACCCGATCTATCCCCCGAAAAGGTCGGGTATCTCATAAAGATTTCCCCCTCGACAAAAAAAAAAAAAAAGATACGGCGCACTATACCCTGGGGAGAGTTCAGCGTGGGCACCCCAACGGTATATCTTGTTGTCGCTGGTTAGACGAGATCTTTCACTGGAAAGCATAATTGGGGTGATGAAAACCGTCATTTCGCTGAAGGAGGCAAATGAGTGGCTAAGGGAGCAAGAGGCTGGAGCTCTACCTCGCCGTCGGAGGAGGCTTGGTGGCAGAAGTCGCAGGTATGCACTTCATGCCTATTGAGTGGTATATCCTCATAGTCGGTACCATCCGGCTCACTAGAGTGGAACGCAGTTAGTGAACCTCTAGTGATCTCACTCATGGATGAGAAGGGATCCGCTTAACGTGCTCTCCGAGGCACGGAGGTGGATGACATCGCCAACTTCCCAAATTCGGGCAAATATTGAGAAAATCTTAATAGAAAACTCAATATTGATTTTTGAATTGGCTCGACCCGTAACTCGAACCCAGGACCTCATGTCTGTAGTCTAAGGTTTCAGTTGTGGTTAATTACCTCCCGACAAAGGCGTATGAAATTTGCACTTCGATGTAGAAACCATAAGAGGTAAATCACTTATTATCAGATTAGCACACTTCTTAAACTATATCATCACAGACAATCAAATGAGATCAATAAAAAAGCTATGCTCATTATTCGTGGCAGTAGGAAGAAATTTCGTTACGCAAAATACGTATATACAAGTGTAAGTCTGTTAAGTGTAGTAGTTAACCAAAATATATGTATTACTTATGTATGAGATGAATTTAAAATAAAATTAGGTTATATAATTTAATATAATATTGCTTCATAGATAAACACCACTATCTCTTACAGTACTAATCCTGTTAAAAATGTATGCTGTTATCTGTTTCTCAACGGAATTTAGGCCCATCGCTAAATGTTGGCGACAGGGTTTTCCTGGCAAAGCTCCAATGATACCGGACGTAGAAAAATAAATTTAAAAAATATTCATTTGTAAATTTTTTCCACAGCCACCAGGTTTTATATTTTCGAGCTTAAATTATAATTGCAGTGCTAGAAAGGTGATCATAAAAATATTATCGATTGACTGCGCTGGAGACGTAAAAAGATTCAGTTTTTTACATATTTGTTACTAATCACTCCTGCTTTAGTTATTTGGTAATTTTTTAAAGTAAAACTTTTTAAGGCGCATAATATAAATAATGTTTTTACGGATTAAACGCGTGATTATCATCACTAAGATGTACATATTTTTGTGTGCTAATTGTTTTGAAGGTAAAGTAGTTTTAATATTTACAAAAACATGTTGCATTTTAATTTGCCACTCGCCATTTAATAATTTAATATACTATTTTTCATAAAATGTAAATATTGCATAAATTCTCTTTTCTAAATTTTAAATTCAAAAACAAAATTTAATTCATAATTTCTAATATTGACAAAAAACACGTGGCACTTTAATTTACAATTCGTTATTTATGATTTCGACAACTTATTTGTATTATTATTCGACAATTTTATTATATCAACGACAGTTAAATTCATTAAATTCCTAATATATCTTCCTTTTTTTTCTAAGCTTCGAAAATCTAAAGTTTTAGATTTAAACAAGACAATAATTTGTTTGCCAATGAAGTTTCACTTTTGACATGTGTACTTTGTACGCACGCACACGCACATTAAATTATTATAATTTTTTTTCGTGTAAAATGAGGATTTTATTAAAAATATCCATATGATCTAAGCTTTGCAGAAAACTATTACAATATATTTTACAGAATGTCTTTTTGTCGAAAAGCATTCAATTGTAGGTATGCCCTACTTTTTTCGATGGTACTGTGAATATGGATTTATAAAAAACCTAAAATTACTATAAGTACTAAAACTACTATAAGTAATAAAACTGAAACGTCTTCATGGCCTCGTTTGTAGTTTGTGTATTATTCGCCGTCTAAAAAGATTTAATCGTAACGTCACAAAAAGTCATTTTCCGACACGGTTTCGCATAGACAGTGATGAAAATAAAGCATTCATTTTATTAAATGTACATAGCCTTAATAACATTTAACTTAAATAGAGCTACTTCTCAACGTTTGAACTTTTCTAGACCACAGAGTTGTTTGAGAACCCTAATGTAAGTTTCTTGACATTGGAGCTTCAGAACAGAAATAGAAGTAAGTTGAGATATGCTTTTAAATGTTACTATACAATATAAAAGATAGACTTCAGTCAAACCAAAGCATACAAAATAAGATTCAGATACTTTTTTTAGTTCTACAATAAGTTACATACTTTAGTAGTTAGATGGACTTTTCAATTACAACACCCTAGTGTATCACACCAGTTTTGGCTTTTAACAATACAAATAAAAAGACAAGCCATACTGTAACTAACTAGTTCATATTTACGTTCAGTAGTCACGAAACAAAGCAGTTGATTTTGTTAATTATCTAATCAACATACTTGATTAAATTATTTCGTAGAAACACTTCACGTAACTTCATTTCAACGTCTCGATGCGGTACGATTTGTGTGTTTATTGCTTGAAAATAGTATTGTAAAGGTCGTCTCAAACTATCACAGGGGAGAATTTGTGACAGATAAGCCGTGATTTCTAGTTTCAAAAACATTATAATCGGAATTTATTATTTTAAACATTTAATGCATCGGATCAAGTTAATTTTTGTAATGGTGACGCTTGATTGGTGATTCCACCTCTCCCTATTCGCGCTAAGCACCTGAAGCTTATGAAGTGTTATTTACGTTGCAACATGTTGCTTGTTTAATTTTTTAATGTCTGAAATGTAATTTTATTGATATGTGATATTAATTAATCGATGTTTTTAATAACAAATAATATCGATATTTTGTATGTCAGACTTGCAATAATATATTTTTACAAGGAACGTCGTAAGTTGTTACTAATATTTTCATATGAAATGTGCCCTAGTTTGTACATCTGAATTCAGTGAAATTCCAAACTTTATTAATTTGACAAAGTTTTTTAATAGAATTCTATATTGTTTTAGTCAAATTTAGTTGACGTTTTATTAAAATAAATTGCGATAAAACTCGTAGCTTAATACAGTTAGTCACCTTTTGTATAACAGTTGCCAACAAGTACAATAGACAAAAGGGAGTAATGATGAGATTTGTCTACACGAAATTGCACAGCCGCCTTTAATAAGGAGACCATTAAAATTATTTCAGTTCAATCCTTTAACGTGCCTTTAGTTGCGGAACGTGCATCCTCGATGCGGTGAAAAACGGTATAATTTGGGGACTATTTTTGGATTTCAATTGCATTAAAAAGAAATGCTTCCCGCCATCCCCGCTTATCGCCGCGCTTTGTCCCCCGCCATTAAGCTAATTTGAATGGTGCACAGCCTCAAAAAGCTGTTGTTCGATTCCTTTCCTTTATTTTGGCGGCCCGATTGTGAATGTTGCATGGATTGCATTTATACAAAGACGGCCATTGATGGCGGCATTTATAAAACCGAATCGGATCTTCTTTAATGTTCAACGCGGGATGAATTGCTCTACAAATGAAATTAAAATGTGAAACACCGGTGCTCAACAAATTATGATATTATTAGCTATTTCATTCGGAGTCTCCCGTAGAGTTTCCGATACCGAATATGTGCAAATACATTCTCAATGACCATTACGAAAATTATCGCCGCAAAATTCCAAGTTAATCGCGAATAAGTTTTAAGATCTGGTAAGTGAAATTAGTAGTCTTAAGCCACCTTCGGATGATTGCATTTCTCATAACAAGTTTCGAACACATCAGGCGGAGCATTTTAAAGTCTAAAACTTTGAGGAAGGAATGCGTTTTGTGATATATATGTATAAATATTATGACGCAGCAATAGTATTTATTTATTTACCACTTAACTTGTAAATTATGATGAGTGAGGAAAAAAACAGATCATTATGGGAAGTGTAATCGAAGTAATGCTCCTCGACTTCGATCTGAATCAGAAGAGTGTGAGGAGGTCGTTTTAGTCTGTTCAAAGAAACCCAAAGGCAGAAGACGTAGAGATCCTTTCCTTTCCATAAGAAAAAAGCAGTGAAAACATGCTACGTACTTACTTTACACTTGTATTATAATAGGATGTAGCACGTCCGTGGTCACGGGAAATAAAATACGGGCTGCAAAAACGCAAAAATAACTGATTACAGCTGGATTATATCTATATTGAGTCTTATAGATGACGGTTAACTGAAACTTAAGCTCATATCTATAAATATAATCTCTGCTATTAATCTATTCCCGATTCTTAAAACGATTTAACTATTGTTATACGTACGGGATACGTAATTCGCACGTGAAATATAGGCAATAAATGTATTTACGACGTTACACGTTTTCTGTATTGATTTAGACCGCATTAAAATTAACGGATGTACATGAGATTAACGAACAAATCTCTTACTGGAGAGATTAAAAGAGACAAGATTAAAAAATGTTTTATAGCAAAGAGAAATATTGCATTGGTAGTATACAAGTTATTGATATAATTAAGTAGCGTGTAAATAATAAATGCCGACGATCCATCAGTGCTTGGACAGTGTCTAGTTTAGAAAACGGTTTGCCTCCTATGATACAAAAACAAAAACTTGAATTATACAATTTTTTTCCCGTATGAAATTTTTAAAAATGTATTTATCAAAATCAGCGACAGATAAAGAATGCGATAACGTTAGATTTGGACAGACTCAAATAATTCCACCGGGAAGATGAGATCAGATAACAGGCGATCGCAACTGTCATCGTATTAACTAATGGACTCTGAGGAAAGAATTACAACTCTTAATATCAAAGACGTTAGGTTCAAAATATACGATGGCAATGTTGCTCAATGTGACGAATCCCCAAGAAACGATATCGTGGGCGCAACCGGTGACAAACGACTCCTTCTGTCACAGCAGTGATAAATAACCGATTATGTTACACGGCATTTTACCATCATAATTAATTGGAAACAGTTATCTATATGCAATTAGATCCCCTACAGATTTTAATTATAAACCATTAAATTTATGCGATATTCTCATCCTACATAAAATATCATGCAATCATTACACAAATAAATGATAAAAAAATCACCGCTTTCCACTACTCTCTGCGGGTAATCTTTTATTTCTCTATTATTTAAACCTTTTATTTGAATTGCAAGCATAAAGTGGCTTACGGCATTTTATACTTCTTTTTAAAAACCGGCTCCATGGTAATAAATACCAAGGTATTTAAACGATCGGGTAGTCGAGCTTAAGGAAGCCACTTCATTTATATTAGTAATGGTCATTTGTTACTGTTGAAAATTGAATGTACATTCTTAACACTTAATGAGAAGGATATATATAGAGTCAATATATTTATACACCACATTATAACTGACATCCGACAGATATTTATTTGGTTTGTTATACTCGTACTATAAGTTATAAGGAATACTTTTCATAGTTTTATATTAAGCACTAACCTATGTTAGTGCTTGACTGTGATCCTATCCAACGGTATGTGAGTTTACTGTTTAATGATCTAAATCGTAAATAATATAATTTATATATTTAATATTTAATGCTTCATTTACTTTTGTATTAAAACTTAAGTCTCTCGAGACTAAAGCTAGTTAAACTTAAGACTGTTTTTTGTTATGTGTCCAATTGTATTAATGTAGTGGACACGGGGATCTTTCTATATATAATAAAAAAACACTGTTTTACATTATATGAACAAGAAAACAAAGATAATATTTCTGCTTGACGGTGTTGATATGACATTACGCAAACGCCTTCTTTGTTCTGGAATCGGATCCATATAGAAGTATACTTCGGTGCGATGCGAGTCTTGGACGATAAAAGAGAATCTCAGAAGTATTTGAGATGTGTACCTAACGACGCACGCTGAAGATCAGCTGGACCCATAAAGTTGCCAACGAAGGGGTTTTACGACGAATGGATTGTCAGCGGGAACTTTAAAAGACCGTCAAAAGGTAGAAGGTTGCGTATCTGGGGCATGTTCTTAGACAAGACAGATACGGACTCATACAGTTAATAATGATGGGTAAAGTGGCTGGCAAGAGGCGTATTGGCCGCAAGAGGAAGTTCTGGTTGCGCAACATCAGGGAGAGAGTATCGCGTGTGTCACTAAACTATTAAGCTTCGTGAGGGATAATGTTAAATAAGAACAATTGACTGCCAACCTTCTCTATTCGGAGAGGTACTTAAAGAAGAAGAAGCGAAAACAATCCAAAACGAAACCAATTTGAAAATCCTAAACTACTTCTGGTGGAAATCAAACGTCGCTACCTCCGTAGCGTCTACTAGCATCATTACATCAACAAAGTCTCTAAAATCTGTTGAAAGTCATCATTTACCAAAATAGTAGCGGTTATTTTGGAACGGCCGACTATAGTAGTTAATTGCGGCATTTTTTCCGCGCCCGACTGCCATGGGATTCGGCAATTTGTCTTCCCAGAAATGAGTCGCGTCGTCGAATGCAAGCGACATGTAGATACGGATCGTTTTTTTTGTAGACACCCCTCGAATTTCGGCTGGCGTAAATAATGTTTAGGAGAATACCCGAGGGTAACTTTAGACGAGTAATTACTGTTTTAACTGCTGAGACAGAAACGTCAAACGTATTTTCAGGGTGAAATTTCCGCTGTTTAATTTATCTTTTTTTTAAACGAAGATTTTTAAACTTTTTGAGTGTGATTGATTAAAAATACATTACGCATGTATCGGTGGGTTAATTGAATTCGATTCGGGAGCGCAGTGCGGTCGCATTTCAGGACAACATAAGGCAATCAATACTTTGACGTGTACAATGCAGTTACACTTTACGACCACTCGGGGGATTTACGTTTACCTCTTATGCCATTTCTGCATATCGCTTGCGATATTTACGATTACCCTCGCTTACATTACGTCTTATTATAACCTTGTGTTTCTTTCCAATATTAACGCTGAACAGCGTAAAAGCATTGACTTCGAAGAATTCACTCTTAGTATTTACTGGTTAAACGATAGTCTTCAAAGTGGCCTTTAGCCTATTCTCAATCAACATGTCCATTTCTAAATCTAACTTAAAAAGTTATATTTACGAATACATAAATCAAAGAGTCACTTTATAACGAATTTGTAATCATTGAAGATTTCGTTATTTATTTAAAGATTTATTTGATTCCATTATCGTTACATTAAATTCAAATAATATATAAACATAAAATTAATAAGACAGAACTTAAGGTGATGACAGGGAGACGAATGGAGTGGAAAAAAATCAACTTTAAAAGATTTTCCTTCGAGTCCAAATAAGATACGAAACATTAAAATGATGATATCGTTTTTATGACTTCATAATTTATTTGCATTCCTAATAGTTGTTACCATTGTCAGTGCTTTTAAGACTATGAATGCAAATGCATCAAAACTTTCTCAATTTAAATAGTAGTACTGGTCATACTTTAGTGAAGACAAGGTTGGTTTGACCAAATACGTTAACCAACCCGTTTTATTCCGAACACATTAAGGCGACAATTAAAAACTAATTACCACTTCGTTCTTTCATTCATCGCATTTGTTGTTTTGTTTGGAGCACGCTGGTGTTGGTGACACGCAATATTTTTAAAATGTGCTGTTATGTGCTAGATCGCTTCTGTTAGATGATGGCTTACTCAAATTCAGCTGGTTTAATCAGGCGTGTAAATCAAGACAATAGTCATAATAGGGTAACTTAAGTCTTCAAAACTTAAAAGGTAAATAAAATATTTTTGGTTAGAATGTGCAAGATCTACAATGATCTTGTAACGAAATTGGCACAATTTGATCTTTTTAATAATCGATGTAGAAAAGCCTTACGATGAATTTTGAACAACAAGTAGTTTTTAGGAAGAGAAGATTTCGTTTCTAAGCACGGATTAAATCCTCAAAGAATAAAGTAAAATTAACTCATGAATACATTGCCTAAAGAGTATGTCGTATTTAATAACTACGACGTAATAACCAACCAACTTTACGAGAGGATATAATGTTCTGCCATGTGTCATTTGAATTTCAATTACATTGTATTTTAATGTTCGCTGTGTGTAAGTTCATATTCCGGTTAAATTGCGGATGTAGTTGAAGAGTTCATAAGAGATATGCAATTAAAATATTCATGGGATTTCTCTTTTGAAGTCCTTTTATGAGAAGCCAGTTTTTCGAGGTACTTGTAAATGATGAATTAGATTTTCAAGTGGTAGTAGTCTGGTGTTTGGTTCAATCTTATCTTGGAATACATTAAGAATCAATAAAAATATTAAGTCTGATGCTATTTTCAGAGGCACAGTTCTGTGGTTTGTAAAACTTTGACAAGCATTTCATAGATTATTGCAGCGCATTTTTCTTTATTCCACTTAAAAGTTTTGGGCTCAGTAATGAAATTGTTTATAACCGGATAAAGATAATTTGACAATATAAAAAATCTTTAAAAACTTCAGCTAAATAATGTTACTAGACAAATATCTTAAAAATTGTAGTATGTAAACCTTACTGGTATAGTTGCCAAACAATATCTCTATTAAAAAGATGTAGATATAATAAATGCTATTCTGAAATAAAGCTATCATGATTACAATCATCATTAATGTGACTAAAAAGATAATGAATTTTTGCAGATCGCCAGTGAATTAAATCCCTGAAGTGCATAAGTCGATTCATTATTATTTTAATCAAAGTACACCACTATATTTAGAATGATAGCGCTTGTAGGCATTTATAATAGTCGAAGCTACTGTGTAATCAAACAAACAACGGAAAGGCCATCGCTTCAATTTGTATTACAACCAATAATTACATGCGATAGACACACGTTATCATACATAATAATCTAGACGACTAGCTAAAATTGTTTTATGAGAAGTTACTGCTTTTGCCGCCGTCGCCATTGAATGCACCGTAAAATATTGTTTGTATTATCAGGGGAATACCCCAAATTAAAAGTGTTCCTCCTATTCATTTTTGTTTTAATGACTGAATATGTGCGTGATTTAAAAGATTTACATCATTGCAACAAAGTATTATTGTATTCTAATGACAATTATATTGTCGCTGTCGCCATCCACTTCACAGTAAAATATTGGTTTTGAATCATATATTTATTTAAAACAGTGGTTTTAGTACAGTTAATACATGTTTGAATAACAGTTCTTGTGTGATTTTAATAGAAACAGATCTATGCAACAAAGTGTCATAGTATTCTTTGTTGCAATCAAATTGATATACCGCTTTAGCCGTCGAATATTTGACAAAATATTGGTTTTGTATTATCAGGGATACAAATTAATACAATGGTTTTAGTACTTTTTATTTATGTTTCAACGACATAATTTTTGATTGATTATAATATTGACAATTAATTGTTATAATCAATTATAGTCTATCTTTACAAAAAAGTATCATACTATTCTTTGATTTAACCAAATGAATATGCCGCTGTGGCCATCGACTGCATGATAAAATATTAGATTTCAATTATTAGGGCAAACATCAAAATAATAACAAAGTGTTTAATTGGTTTTAATTTCTGTTTGAATAACGGAAAATTTGTGTTATTATAATAGATTCAGATTTTTCAACAAAGTATAGTATTATAATGAAAATTATATCGTCGATGTCGCCATCGACTTCACAGTGAAAAATTTCTCTTGTATCAGGAGGGTAAAGAATTCAATTTAAAACAGTATTTTCACAACTGTTAATTCATGTTTGAATGACAGGGAGTTTTTGTGCGATATTTATAGATTCAGATCTTTTCAACAAAGTATCATAGTATTCTAAGGAAAAGTATATTGTCGCTGTCCCTATCCACTTCACAGTGATATAATGCTTTTGTATCATGAAGGTAAATTTCCAATTTAAAACAGTATTTTTTCTTTTTAACGATAGTTTTTAATTTTTGATTTTAAAAGAATCAGATCTTTGCAACAAAGTATCATAGTATTCATTGATCCAATCAAATTAATATACCGCTGTGGCCATCGACTGCATGATAAAATATTGGATTTCAGTTACCAGGGGAAATATCCAAATTAACAGTGTTTATACCACTTATAATGTTTGAATGACACAGAATTTTTGATTTTAAAGAATCAGATCTTTGCAACAAAGTATCATAGTACGCTATGAACCAAGCAAATTAAATTGCTGCCGTTGCCATTGACTGCACTATAAAATATTGGTTTTATATTCTTAGGGGAATATTAAAGCACAGCGTGTATATTCATGTTAATTTGTGTTTGAAAGACAGATTATTTGTGTGTAATTTAAATAGATCCAGGTCTTTGAAATAAAGTATCATTGTATTCTCATCGTATCAAGGGATATCGTTTTTAATTGTCACGGGAATACCCGAATTAAAACAGTGCTTTTTCCTCCTGCTTCTTTAAAGCAAGGATCTGTTTTATTTTTTAATTCGTTAAAGTATGCATACTATACATCACTCAACATTATGTTCCACGATAAAAAAAAAAATGACAAACTGAATGCTCAGTAATTCCACGTGTATCTCTTTTGAGATTAATGTAGGATCTAAAAGTGAATAGGGCATAAACAATTTTATTTAAGTATTTTCGAAGCTCTACCAGCGTCTTTCATATCAGTACGGCGACATTTGCCCAGCGATGGAAACTAGAGACTGCTTTCCTTACCTTTACTTTAAGCCTAAAGTTTTATATATTTAATATGTCTATAATAACATCAAGAATTTCATAAAAGATCTTATAACAGACAAAGTTCTAAATGCGAAATTTTGTTAACTATAAAATGCCACATATTTCATAAAATGTTTATAAAAGTCTACGACCTACAAACACCTACCAAAATTTTTGGTCGTTTTATTTTTTTAATATCTATTTTTATTTGCAAATACGGAAATATCTGTTGTTATTAAAAGTTGCTCTCACTATCTATTTAATTTGACTTTTTTTCAGTGTTGTATACAATTTTCAATTTCGCAATAAAAATATTTCAAACATGGAAATAACATTCCGACTAAACTATATCACGGGTAATATGAAAGTTGTTTAATTTAATAGAATCTAGTCTGAAGTGTTACATTCGAAAGGAATTTATAATAATTTACATTGGATTCCATTGATTATTGTAATTTACGTATTGGGCGTACGAAATTGCTATTAATTATAACTGATTTAACAGCCTTTGTCACAATATGGAGGGAAATTAAACGTGTAATAATTGCAATGCTCGATAATCTACCTGCGTTTAAGTTTGTTTATGTTTTTTTCGGAGCAATGCGACAGATTTATATTGTATAAACTCATATTTTTTTCTTGGTGATTACTGTTATATGAATCGCGAACCTGAAGTGGCAATGGGCGGGGCACATAAACCGAAGGACGTTGATAGACTATAGACGTTGGGGGGCCGAAGGTGCTGGAGTAGCGACCCTGCACCGGACGGCGCAGTGTAGGCAGACCCCCATAAGGTAGACCGATGATATAAAGAGGGTCGCCGGTAGCCGCTGGGGCCAGGCGGCGCAAGATGGGGCCTTGTGGACGTCATTACGTGAGACCTATATCCAGCAGTGGACGTCCATCGGTTAAAGCGACGACGACCACTGTTATATATTTGGTAAGAAATGATATATTCTAACCTAGTAGCGCTTTAACGTGGAAAAAGATAATTTATCTCTTAATGTTTAGTATACTGGCAAAGCATTGCTTTTTGTTTAGCGAACTGGCTACGGCCGAAGTCTTCCACCAGTTCAGGGTGAGACAAATTAGAAACTGTAATTTCCTAAATTTGCCCCACCGTTAATCGAACCAATGGTGTCTGCTGAGTATATTCCTATCTATACAACGATAAATAACAACTAAAATTAAGATTACAAAAGTCAATTACTACGCTGTCTGACACAAACTTCTTAAACTCGTTATATAAGCAGAAATCCTTCAAATCAATGTACAATTATTCACGAAATAATATTTGAAAAACTTTCAGAATATAAAATATCATCTACTAATTGAGAGGATGAATGAAGAAGCACTAATAATGACTGAAAATAATAACAAGCTATAACAATATACGTCTCCTGACACAATTTTGGTCTCGAAGGCCTAAACATTTAGACGAGAGATATCTATAATGTTTACTCTACGCCGATGTTCAAGTAATATTTGCTTCATCGACTAATGAGCTACAGAAGATGGTCAATGTTATGAACAAAGCTTTGAAAAGGAAAGGACTGAAAGAGAATGTAAACAAAAGGGTTTTGCTTTTTGAAAGAAATAAATTTACGACAAATTGCAATATTATGATAGATGGGGAAAAGGTGGAAGATGTGAAAGAATTTGTATATTTGGGATCTAAATTTACAAAAGATGGAACATGTGAAAGGGATATTGAAAGGAGAGGAATGCAGGGAATATAGCAAATGGTGCTCTGCACACCTTTTTGAATAGCCAGATAGTGTCTCAAAGGGATGGTCGGTGACAACACTTATGTATGGTAGTGAAAGTTGGGTATGACAAAAGAAACATAAAAGTAGAGATGACAGCCTTGAGAAGTATTAGTGGATAGAAAGGAGATATGCAAGGATCGTGGCAAGTGGAAAGAGGTGGTTCCTGCCTACCCTTATGAGAATTAGGCGTGATGTTGTTGTATGTATGTATATCTATAATGATTCCTGCAGAAGTATATGTACAAACCCAATTACACTCTCTATTCTTTCATTCTTATAATTCGATGAAACAGCAATCCGATCAGAGAGAGATCAAGCATAGTAATTCCATGCAAATACTGAGAATTTCTTTACAGAAAACTTGAACAGGACACGAACTCAGAGCCTCATGTCTATAGCCTAACATGCTGACGACTAGACCAATGAGGCAGTTGAATAAGAAAATACATAGAAAGAGTGTAAACTCATAGTAGGAATTGAAAAACACGGAAATAATTTCTAATGGTTGAATCTACATAATAAATTTAGTTCTTGCTAACAATTTCTCACTGATTGTTATCTAAGCCGCGAAGGCGAGGTAACTGTTGTACGTAGATAACAGAAAACCTTATCGGATTTTGCAATTCAACTGTCAAAGTAAATAATGCTTGTTCTGTATGGTGTATTATTTGAATATTACTCTGTGTAAATGATTTATTAATAGCGTTGTCCTGATATATTGCAGGTACGTAGCTAAATAATAGTCACATATATCCAATATTATAAACTAGTTGTTTCCCGCATTGTCACTAACATTTGAAAGAACTTAACTTAGATTTCGATAAAATTTACTTTCGGATAATTAATGTTATAATAAATAATGTAGGCTTCATTTAACACGAAATTTTCACAGTAATAAATGGATAATTAATTTCAAATGAATACACAACGTAGTGTGTTCGGGTTTACCTAAAGACTACTACTACTAATACAACACTTTTTACTAAATGCCTTTATTATTGCTGACAGGTTAGATCTTAACTGTAATCATACCTGATGATAAGTCAATCTAAGAGAGTAACACGCAAACCTGGTAAGAGGTAATTTACCTCGTAAAGTTTCTACACAGCATCGTAACGGAACAAAATGTAAGATGTATATCGAGTCTTACCAGATTAGCGCGCTTCCATCTTAAAGTGTATCATTTTTTACCATCAGGGGAGATCACAGTCAAGGGGCTAAACTGTCAGCAATAAATAAACTGTTGATAAGGATAAAACTAGCTACGGCCGACGCCACACACCAGTCTAAACCATCGCATTCTAGACAAATTAGAAAATGTAAATATGTAATTTTCCTCTTAGGAGAACCGAACCAGAGACTCTGCTAAGGAAACTGGTACTTTTTATTTATTTTATTTATTAGATAAGCTATCAACATTTATGTACAAATTCATAGATACAGAATTAGGGTAACAGAATTAGAAACAATATTACATAATATAAAGGTCTCTAATAGGCTTATACAATATTAACATAATGTAAATTAAATTAATTATAAACTAAGAGAAACAGTATAATGTAAATTGACCAGTTCAAATCTAGAGAAAAACAATCTATGGTAGTTTACGTAATAGTACAAGAACTTGACGACAGAAAGTAGCTACATTGGGACCGAAAATATCTAATTTAGTATATAAGAAGTTATATCGCCGGCGAGTACGGTTTAAACACGAGTGAAATGATAAATTTGTGCGATTTCGATGTAGCGGGCTCACACCATTTTATCAGCAGGACCGGAAACTCTAGCAGCAAAAAAAATATGCACTGCGATAAACCAAGTTAGCGTGTTACTATCTTAGACCGTAAGATCACTTGTAAATAGGTGAAATCACAGTCAAGCGCTAACTTATCTGTAATATAACAAAACCGACGAGAAGTACGCACCATTGAATAATCGACGACATCGTTGTCCTGCCGTAGCAAGTCCGTGAATATGTAAATGCATATTTATATTAAGTTTTTACAATAATAGTCTGTTTATTTATTCTGGATAATCTTATAAATAGTGGGAATTTCATAAGAAGATTGGAGTCTTTAATAGTAGTACGTTTGCAAGTGGTTAAGTATTCCGTAACTATGCCAATGTACTCAAAGTTCAAACATATGTAAATAGCAGACAGAAATTACCCCTGAAGAGAATTTTAATGAATTCCATGTGGTGAGTGAGTGGGAACTATGTTCAAAGTAATTTGCTGATACGCCACTAAACGGTGCCTACTTGAATAATGTCACTCAAGGGTCCAGAAACCACGGGCAACAATGAACATAAATCAGACAAACGTACAAGTACTTTTACTGTTTTTCACGTGTATTTACATTTAATAGAAAAACTTGTAGATGGAAGCTTTTTGTAAAGTTTTGTTTCGGAATCGCGTTTCGAAGAGTTTACTGAATATCAAATCAAAACAATTTATCTACTTAGACTTTTCCGACACTTATTAATCGTTTTTCGTCATATATATGTAATATACGAGTACAACTGATCAGTTGTATATTGCCTGAACTGCCTCATTGGTTTAGTGGTTGGCATGTCCGACTACAGACATGAGGTCCTGGTTTCGAGTCGGGCTAATTAAAAAATCAATATTGAGTTTTCTATTAAGATTTTCTCAATATTTGCCCGAAATCGGGAAGTCAGCGGTGTGATCCACCCCCGTGCCTCGGAGAGCACGTTAAGACGTCGGTCCTGCGCCCGATCTCTCTCCGGGCGTGTCGGGTTCTCGTCACATCGCGCTATGAGAGTGAAGGAATAAAGTGCACTTGTGTACTATGCCTGCCAATCCGCAGTGTAGCAGCGCGGTGGGTCTATGCTCTAAAAACCCTCGCTCTTCGGAGTGAGGAGGTCTGTGCCTAGCAGTGGGACGTTAATGGGCTGCTACTTACTTTTTTACTTATACAACTGATGATGAAATTAAACAACACATTTTAAAATTACAATTATTGTTATATACTTGACAGTCTTAATATCTAAATATGTAAATTTCTTTTGTACATTTATATGTGTTTGAATTTCTAAACGGCTGTACTGATTTTAATGAATTTCTGGAATGGGATGTCTATAACTTTAGGATGGGAAATGGCACAGTTTCACTGGTCCAGGAAACGTTTGGATACATGTGAACTCACCTTTATTTAATAAAAAATGTTTTTAAAATGACCACCAAAACAAAATATATGAGAAACCATTCTGTCTACACAAATATATTTGGTATGTTTCGATGACCATAATTTACTATTGGAATCGGATAAGCTTTTAAAACAAGCTGAATGTTTATTACTTTCTTTTTTAAGTTGTTTGTTTATTGTTTTATTTAATGTAAATTCCATGTCATAATAAATACATATTTGGATATCTTATGAACGACCAAAACTTGATTTTATAGTACCTATATTGTGCTTAACGTCTTCTAAATATAATGTGCATGCAGTAGAAATATTCCTTTAAAATAAATAACTAAATACGTAGCAATATACACATATGTTCGTAATGTAAATGTAAACAACTTGAAGCAATTTGTTCCCATCACTTTTGATGAACAATAAATGAAACGAGCTTGAAACAAATATTTTAAACATGCACATACAATTTGACTTTTACGGCACTCGAATAGTTCCTTCAAATAACCCTGGGATACGTCTGGTAGTAATAAAAACTCCGTTGCTTGAAGTAACTGGATACATTTAATATTTAACTATTCAGGTAAGCACGCACTGTGGTAAATAATTCCACTAATATAAGTTTTATTTTACTATTGCCCAGTATTTAGATAGATAAACCCTTTATTGCAAGTAAGTGAGTCACTACAGTTTACTTTGAATTGACATTTTTCAATTTGTTATATCTTTGGAATGGAATGTCCGATTTTTATAATTTAAAAAGCATTTTACAGCTATTGAAATGGTTTTTAATAAAATTATTGGATTTTATAATAATAGGATTAGAATTAACACAGAGGTAAGAATAATATGGTTTGATTATTGTCGGAGCTTTTGTGTGAAAACCTTACGACCATACTTACTGATATAGAAAAACACAAATGTTTCCTCTTTATAATAATAGTTTAGAAATGAAAAAGTACGTCAGTCAGTCTGTCTACTGTTTTCACATCGTAACCACTGAAACAATTTAAACAAATTATGGTACTCAAAATATTAGGTTACTTTTTAAGTGATGTGGAAATTCCCGATAATAATTTCACACAAAGTGAAAATACACATTTTCTCCTGTCCAGAAATATTTCTGTTGTGCATATGTTGCAAACAAAACTATAGTTTTCTATATATATTTGTTGTTGATAGTTTAGCGCTTGACTGTGATCTCACCTGATAGTAAGTGATGATACAGTCTTAGATGGAAGCACGCTAATCTGGTAAGAGCCGATATACCTCTTATGGTTTCTACACGGCATCGTACTGGAACATAAATCTTGTTTGGCGGTACGTTTTTGCTGGTAGGAGATTGTATTTTCTAATTTGTCGGAGTCTGGTCTGGTGGGAGGCTTCGGCCGTGGCTAGTTACCACCCTGGTAACTAGCCACGGCCGAAGCCTCCCACCAGACCAGACAAATTAAAAATACAATTTTCTAGATTCGCCCTTCCGGGGATCGAACCCGGGGCCTCTACTAGCAAAGCGAATACTTGCACCACTGCGCCAACGAGGCCGTATATATTACATATAATAATTAAAGAGTCCCTGCGGAAGATTCTATCCACATATTCTATCCACAGTGCGTGTAGACGTTCTTGTTAACAATATGTTCGAGAGAGTAAAAAGCATCCAATATTCAGGTTGAACTTGTCAGTCAGCCGTCCTGTAAGTTGTATTAACATTACGCATTAATGCCCTATTCGTACCACAATACATTTAGAGAGTATAAGACCAGACTTTACCATTGCCTTAATAGTTTTATAGACAGTATAGGAAATTGCTACGATGTGCTTTCTACACTTTAAACAAAAGTCAGGATAATTTTTGCCACGGAATTTTCCACAAAGAATTTGACCCATAAATCTTAAGGTTGTTTGTTGTCAACAAATAAAATATTTCAAAGATTATTTAACAATATATTCTCGGGAGCATACAGTAGCTTAACTGTTATCCAATTTTTTTAATTGAATGAGTTCTAGAAAGGAAATGTCCTAAATTGTTGCATTGGTAACTTTATAAAATTCAAGTTACAAATTTAATCCAGGGCTTTATTATTACATGTTAAATAGATTTTGCAAATGTTCTTTACGAGAGAAGACGAATAGAAAATAGTAATATTAATATTTTATAAGTTTCCGAAACCATGTTTTTAATTGTGTAATGTTTTGTACCGGATATGTATATTATTGCAATACAATATTTAGAATGCCTTCGGCAAATAGAACTGAGGTTTTTCAAAAGCTACAAAAGACATTATTCCACAAGTGAGTAACAATCTATTAATCTAGTTGATAGGCAAACATTCACGAAGACGTTATAAAAATATGTGGTGAAAAAATATTCCGCCACTCACAGTTCAAGGTTAAATTCCTCAAGCAAATACAGAAATAATGTCTGAAATAGCTACATACAAATACCATGTCTAGACGGGTATTTCCCTGATGAATAATAAATTGTTTTGTCTATCATATATGGGCAACATTTGGCCTAATTCGGGGCTCTTACCGAATTTGCGCAAGAATAACTTGGCAGCCTTCGCAATTCGCTTACGTCCTTGATTGTACCGCCAAACCGAAGTCAGCGTAAGCCATGCCAAATCTCCTCGAGTTGTTTTGCGAATGTACAGTCGAATCCAGTCACCAACTTAAGCCAGGATATATGGCAATGGATAAACTTTGCGGTAATAGTTTTATTGGGCCAATTCTATTCCATGGCTGTATTTGGTGCGAAAGATTTGTGAACCATATACAGCTCCTACTACAATTCAAGTCAATTATATACCGCGACGGCTCAGTGGATAGACACGAGGGTTGTTATTGTGAATAATGGGTTTGGATGGTAAAGTGAAGTCTGAAAGGGTAAGTAAAAAGAAAACGTCGTGAGAAATATGTATATTCTGAAAGCATTTCGTGGATATGTATACCTAAACCGCTTGGAGTGGTGTAGTGACTCTTTGAGATCCCAAAAACCTTTGAGTGAGGAGGTCATGGGGTCGTTGACAAGCTGCTACTTACTTCATAGAGTTGAAAAACTTCAGTATAAAAATTCTTTTAATTATGTAATTATTACAAAGCATTTAAGTTGCTTTTATTATATTTTGGCAGCCTCACTGGCATCATGGTAAGAATATTCGCTTTGCTTCCCGAAATTCTGGGTCCCATCAGGAAAATTTAGGAAATTATATCTTTATTGTCTCACAGTAAATACGTGTCGCACAGCAAAAAAGTTATTATCAATGTAAGTCTATAATTTATTTTGCGGTATACGTAAATGACGCGTGGATAGCAATTTGGCAACTGTTTCTATTCCATTTTATTACAAGAAGATGGCGTCTATCTCTAAGACTGTATTTGTCATGGTTGTGTAATAAATATTACATTTTACGAATAATTAATACCTTACATTTAAGAGAGGGCTGTTTTTAGATTTATTTACATTGGGGTAAAATGTAAATGAACATAGACCAATCAAGAAATAAAAATACGACTGGCGGTTCCACGGGTCCTGCAAATGTGTCTCAAAAATGTAGATAGGTGGTGAGATTAATAGTACTTTTTTCGTCGTCGTTGCTGCAACCGATGGACGTTCACTGCTGGACATAGGTCTCACGTAATAACGTTTACAAGGCCAGATCTTACGCCGCCTGGCTCCAGCGGCTACCAGCGACCCTCTTTATATCATCGGTCCACCTTGTGGTGGGGTCTGCCTACACTGCGCCGTCCGGTGCGGGGTCACCACTCCAGCACCTTCGGCCCCAAACGTTCATCGGTCCTTCGGACTATGAACCCCGCCCATTGCCACTTCAGGTTAGCCATTCGTAGGACTATGTCGGTGACTTTGGTTCTACTACGGATCTCTTCATTTCTGATTCGATCACGTAGAGAACCTCCAAGCATAGCCCTCTCCATCGCACGCTGATTGACTCTGAGTTTTCGCATGAGGCCCATAATCAGCGGCCACGTCTCAGAACCGTAGGCCATCACTGGCAACAAGCACTGGTCGAAGACTTTGGTCTTCAGGCACTGAAGGAATATAAAATATAATACGAAATTTCATTGAACTTCGATAAAAATCTATGAAAATAAATGAAAATAATACCCAAATAAAAGAAAATTGCGTTCGAAATACACTATTAGGTAAATTCTCTCCTATTGTGTCCTCGCGCCGCCATTTTAGACTGTACTATAACTTACTAGTATGTGAAATTATAGCCCAGTGTCAAATTGAAAGCAATAAAATAACATTTCACAACAATGGCTACATTATAATACATGGATAGGATGCGTTTATTTTTACAGACGATAGATAGATTGTAAAAAACATCGCGACGAATGTTACGGGGGTGAATTCTATAAGATTTATGACGTATCATTAAGCTTAAGTGCTTAACATTTACTGAACTCACATTACAATACAATAACATACAAAATAAGTTGCCGATCAGGATACACGGCCTATTACCATTTCCTAAGAGTAATTTCTATTCCATCAACTTGTTATCGCTTGTTGTAAGTGAGGCGATTTCCCGTTCACTCCTTTTGTCTACGGCCAGGTGGTTAATTAAATTTTAAAGGTTTGACAAGGAAATAAAGTGAATCAATTAAACACGGACTTCAAATGCGAGTTTCCTTTACAAAGTTTAATTAAATGCGGTGGGAATGTTCTTAGTACAATTTTTGGACGGTTTATTCCATAAAATTAAGAACTGAGAAGACCATTTTTAGCTACTATAAACCTATATACATCTATAACCAAACATCGATCGCTCTATGAGTTATCACAAGAACTCCGAAACTATTTGAGTAAAGTAACTTCTTTCAAGATGTACTAGCTTACAAAAAAAGCATTCACCCTGCTTTATAGATAGTGGGATAAAAACACGGATAGCTCTGAAATGTTAGGAGTTATTAAGTAATATAGTGGCAACACGTAATACCAAAAACATTGTGCAATATTGCGAAATGGTATGTAATACGAGGTAACATTAATGAACGGAACAAGTTTCTTAAGAGAGTTTTTCGAGTTATGTTTTGTGGAGTAGTTTGTTTTAAAAGAAGTAGTGCTAAATTGTATAAATTCAAATAGTGAAGTAATTATTAGTATAGTGCATGTTGTGTATATTCAAATAGAGAGGAGAATAAAAGTTCTCAGTTAATGCGAGTTGGTGTTTTTATAACAACCCATAACCTCACAAGATTGGTAACTATGCGAGCGACATCAATGGTCGTAACTTGTAATAAATGAATAAGTAATATCAAAAATGATAAGTGATTTAAAATATCTTGTCTACTCTAAAATTTTTATACCAAATTATTATCGATCGTTCATCTTGCGAGGCTAAAAACAAAATCAAAGAAACTATAAATTCTACAATTTTTTCTTAAAGTACATTCAGGATTATTTTAAATTTTGATTGAATAAAATTTTTCGTTATTTTGTAAGCTTTTCAGATTTATTAAGTTATACATGAAAAGTTGATGTAAAAGACAACTTTTTACTAAATGTCTTCCGCTTAATGACGATGTGCCTAGGAGACATAATGATCATGTCACAAATTCCTTATCAATGACAAATATATTTAATGGTGTGGGATAACAACCTGGCAGTATAATTATCACCAATTAGAGTGATTAGAAACAGGATAAACTTTCCTTTTTTTGTGAAAAAATGTTAAATGCAGGTAGGGATGGTTAAAATGTTTCAACGGTAAGCATACTTCGGTTAATTTTTAATGGCTCTTAATGAGTTACATGCTTAGACGACGCGAGAAGCGTATAAAACTGAAAAGTGTAAAATGTATATTTTCTCTTGTAATTACAAACGCTTGTTGTCATGTGAAACATTTATAACGTTCTGTTTCAAAATCTTTTAAAAAAAGGATCCCAAAATAAATAAAAATTATTTATAAACTTATAAAATAAAGTAAGTAGAATCAGTACTGACTGGATCGTCACTGAAAAACTTTTTGTTACAATATTATCTCATACGTATTTATTTTTTGAAGATCACAGACCGGTGTAGTTGAATTGCAAACTGAGCACGAAGTTTAAAATAACTAAAAGCAACATGCACAGGAGTTAAGGAATCTCAAAGAAGAACACATTTTCGGGGACTAACAGTCTTCCGATACAAATTCTCAAGCAAAAATTAAAGCACAAGTTTTAACATTTAAACTTACGATATTCTGGAAATTAGAACTAGCCTTAAGACTAATTATTTAGTAAATTGTAAATGGGTATTAAAAAATCGATTGAGGTTGAAATTTAAAGGTGTAAAGGGTGAGGTGTAAAAACTATCCGATCTCAAACAAGATGGCCTGATCAGATAATTGATTTGTCGTCCACCAAATTCCATACAATAGTAAGAGGCGCTGGACCGAAAAAGTTGGAAGCGAGTCATCTGCTCCAGACACAACTCTGATGCTGACCACAATCCTCAAACATGAGGGACCCACCCTAGAGAGTGATAAAAATTAAAAGTAAATTTCGTGTTGAATAATGATAATAACAATAATAGATACTATACTTAACACGTTCACTGCAAAGAACATGCGTCGCGTGTTCTTGACGGATGAGAGCCATGTTGTGATCACGCGTAGCGAGTCCACTACCACATCATTGTCTTTTACAAAACATGCATGTAAGCACCGTTGATTATGTTGGTAATGTACATCACCATTTTCATAAAAGCCGTTAAAAATGAA
The DNA here is from genome assembly GCA_015832385.1 of Elymnias hypermnestra. Classification (NCBI taxonomy): domain Eukaryota; kingdom Metazoa; phylum Arthropoda; class Insecta; order Lepidoptera; family Nymphalidae; genus Elymnias; species Elymnias hypermnestra. The sequence continues at coordinate 2,334,550 of JACTOM010000063.1, read as the reverse complement.
AGATATCTTAAATTTCAACACATCAGATGTCTGTCAGCAGGGAGTGTTAAAGAAATAGATAGATAGATAGATAAATATTTTAGTGCACACACAATATTAGTTTAGGAACCACAGCATGCAAAGGCGGTCTTATGGCACTCTCTTAACAGAAGGAAACTGTAAGTGAAATAAAGAAGGTGACGCGACGGAAAAAAAAACAAGAAAACCAATTAGGCAGTACTTAATATGACTGTATAAAATACATAATTAAAATAAAATAATATATATAGTTAAAATAAAATATAGGGACTCAAACTGGCGTATGTCAAGTGGTAAGGAGTTCCAGTCTTACTGATTTGACTGTGAAGGAATTGCTGTAGTGTTTTGTGTGACAGACAGGGAAGTTAAACAAACTATTTTTACTAGCTCGCAGCTCAAAATGACGTTCAGTCTCATCGCCAAGAAGTGAAATCCGTTCCTTTAAATCATTAGGAGCGAAAGGATTGAAAATAATTGAGTAAAGGAGGGCAAGGGCATGCAGATCCCGTTGTTGCCTTATGGGAAGCCATTAAATGAAAAATAAAAAAAAAACAAGATAGGTATGTAGAGCATAGATCACAAACACATACCCCAGAATTGATAAAGGAATATGCAGGTAGATAATCAGAGAAAAAAGAAAGAAATCTTAAAGATATTTTGATGTATTTGAAACAATTATTAGGATGCGACACCTTACAACAAAAAAAAAACCAAATCCATTGGGCCATCATGGCTATAATATAGATTGATGTCAATTAAGAATACAGACAGTAGTAAAAGTTAACACATTTCCTTTTACTATAATGGAAATACTGCTCACTCTAAAATGAAAATATTTTTAAGCATCCTTAAAAATGTTTATCGCGAGATAAAAATTAATTTTCGCTTGTAATAATCTTTCGCAAACACTTCTCCGAAATCAAACAATGGAGCGATTGGCTCATTAGAGCCGAGGGGAGGCTGCGATCAACAAAAGATGCACCGGAACCCAAGTGACAGTAACAAGTGTCGATCCATCTCTGAGGAGGGTCCGACATGAGTTGGCGAACTGTGCCGTTGTAAAGGCGTGGCAAATTGGTAGCAATTGCGATGTTTTAGATGATTAGCTTGTGCTTCTTGCGTGAACGTTTCCTGTTGATTTAAAAGAAAAAAATGTCTTATCGAGTAGGTAAACACGTTGCTGATTGCAAGGACCTTGTAGTGTATAGACTGTATAAGCTTGTTAGCTCTATACAGAGCGAACGTACCAAATGTGGTTCAACTGTTGTGATTATAAGCTACATAATATATCTATAGCTCATTTACAGATATCCCTTTTACTGAATGCGCATTCATCCACCAAAACATGAACTTTAATCCATACAAACAAGTAAAATGGAAAAATAGAATTTTTAATTATATATAGTATTAGGATATCACGATTAAATAACATTTTTGAAGAAAAACTTCTTTAGGCACCTGAGGGTAAATTTTTTACGAATGAAACGCGTAATTAGCGTTACAGACTACATTTTTTTATGGTAGTTCATTTGAAGGTTAGGTAGTTTTAATATTTACAAACGTGGTATTTTAATTTGCAACTTATGCTTTAATAATTTAATATACTATTTTTCATAAAATATAAATTTTCATAAATTCTCTTCTATAAATTTTTAATTCTCAAACAAAATTTAATTAATAATTTCTAATATTGACAAAAAACATTTTTATTTAAAATTCGACATTTGCGATTTCAATCTCATCAAATTATTTGTATTAATTTTCAACAATTTTAATATTTTAAAAACAATAAAATTCATTATATTCCTAACCTATTTTCCTTTTTCCCTCACTATAAGTCTTGTAAATCTAGTTTTTAGATTTGTATAGTAAGTAGCAGACCATTGACGTCCCACTGCTGGGCACAGGCCTCCTCACTCCGAGGAGCGAGGGTTTTGAGAGCATATACCCACCAAGCTGCTCCACTGCGGATTGGCAGACATAGTACACAAGTGCACTCTCATAATCCGATGTGACGGGAATCCGACACGACCGGAGAGAGATCAGGCGCAGAACCGACGGCTTAACGTGGTCTCCCAGGCACGGGGGTGGATCACACTGCCAACTTCCCAACTTCGGGCAAATATTGAGAAAATCTTAATCGAACACTCAATATCGATTTCGAATTGGCCCGACTGGGACTCGAACCCAGGACCTCATGTCTGTAGTCGAACATGCTAACCACTAGACCAATGAGGTAGATTTGTATAAATATAAACAACGTGATATTGAAAGGAGAGTGAATGCAGGGAATATGGTAAATGCTCTGCTCTGGTGCTCTGCACGCCTTTATGAATAGCCAGATGGTTTCTCAAAGGGCCAGACTGGCAGTGCATGCTGGAGTATTGGTGCCAACACTTATGTATGGTAGTGAAAGTTGGGTATGGCAGAAGAATCACATAACTAAAATAAATGCGGTAGAGATGAGTGCGTTGAGAAATATGAGTGGATTAAAACTGAGTGACAGAGTAAGAAATATGTGATAAGAGAACGTTGTGGTATAAAAGAAAAAGTAGTGACTAAAATCGAGAAAGGTATACTTAGATGGTTTGGACATGTAGAGAGAGTCAAGAGTGAAAGCGAAAGTTGGAAGGGGAAGACGAACGACGCGAACGTTACTGGACCAAATCCAGGACATTTTAAATAAGGGCCAGGTCAAGAGTACTCTAAACCGACGAGTTTGTATGAAAGGTTTAATGAGAATGAAAGAAGCGTAGGAGATATGCAAGGATCGTGGCAAGTGGAAGGATGTTATCTCTGCCTACTCCTATGGGAATTAGGCGTGATGCTATGTATGTATGTATAAACAAGTCTTAAAAATTACTTTGCCAAAAAAATTTAACTTCTGGCATGAGTACTTTGAACGCATGCGCTTTTAATTTTAGAAACGGAATATTAAGACTTTACGGAACGGCCTGAGTGACGAATTTCAATACATTAATTATAAACAAGATCGAAAATATTATATCCTATACCATTATGAATAAAACGCCTATAGCAAAGAATTTCCCTCGCTCATCTGAGGCAAGGGAATTAAAAAGTCTAAATAAAATATACCAGCTGTTGCTAGTGGTGCCCACGTTTATTCCGATTCCGTGGGAATGTGAGGTAATTCTTACTTGGTGTCATTGGCCACGTATTTTGCTAAATTTTAAGCTAATCGCGCATAGTTTTACAGAGAAATTAGTAAATGCAATTTCCTGAATTCCTAGGACTCGAACCCAGTGCCTCTGCTAAGCGAGTGCTCGTATTATTGGCTCAGCGAGACCCTCCATATTTAGATATCTTATTAATACACACATAATGTACTTGAGTAAGAGATTAATTTATCCAGTTATTGACAAGTAGTTCAACGCAAATCGCATTTAAACTATACGTCATGCAAGATAGCGACATTCATAGTCGTGATATTTAGCATTATATACGAGTACAATGAATCGCTTTGATCTGCCGACAAAAGGAGATAGCTTGGAATTGAATATAATTATAGCTCAGTAACTTGTATTAGGGTATGGGATAAAGGAATATTATAATATAAAATTCAACTATTACCCTATATAGCAACTTGACTTGTATATGTAATATAATCGTAAAATTAAACGATGTTTAAACTACATAGACAAAATTTTATAGGTTTCATAAATATATGTAACTATAATATACAAAATCTCATTAAAACTTCAATGTGTTATTAAGTTTAGAATTTGTATTTAAGATTGTAACTTTTTATACTTATTATAAAGTGTTTGTTCCGGCTAACTAATCAGCTGTGCCGATTGTCATGACAACATAAGTGACATTATAAAATTAACAAAGTCTGCTTTTTTTTTTCAATATATAATATAACCCTGAGCCACGGCAAACTGTGGACATGGTTGAAACTCTCGCAATACTTTAACGCTTAACGCTTATGCTATATATTAACAGGTAGTCAGTTACTGAAAATTGTAAGATTTAACAGAAACGAAATTATGCTTAAAGAACGCTGGCTCATATGCCAGTATAAGTTAATGATCAAGAAATGCTACTTCACAGAATCCCAAAGAAGATAAGAAGATATAAAAAAATAATAGTTTAATAGATGTTTGAACATTGTGGAAAGCGATGGTACGTTTCCACTGATGAAAATTATTTCCCGTGGCTCTTAGGCATTTACCAATGTTAAAATAGATACATTCACTTACTAGTATTCTTGTTTCTGCTCTAAATAATCGCAAAGTTATAGAAATGTATTATCGCTAGAAGCTTATGCCTTGGAGCGTGTAAATAACGAGTATGTTCGTGACTGCTGAAAGATCAATGTGACATCAAAGTAAGAACAATGAATGACCAGTTCGGATATAGCTATCTGCTAGTGCGAGATACATACAATGATAGAAAGATTTATGTATATATTCGTTTTATCACAGAAGTTCATATTTCAAAGGTAACAGTTAAATCAGAGGCTCTTTAATTCATTAATATGTTTAGTTTATTGCAAATAATATTAATTCCTTTAAATCAAATTGCCACAAAGATTTAACTCTAAATCATTTCGATTGATTTGCGGAATTTGAAAGAAAGCAAGTCTCAGTATTTTTAAATGATAATAGATTTCATATAATACGTCCCTTTTCCGTAGAAGATCGTTGCTAAACTCCTATATATCCTTATTAATGTTAAAATTACTTCAATAATATCTTCATAAGTCAATTTAAAAATGCAAGTGATAAATCTAATGATGTTTGTTATGTTTTAAATCATAACACATAAATTCTATTAGCAATGATATATCAGTCACTTTAAATAGAATCCCTTTAAATGCCGAAATTACGATAAACGTGACAAATTTCTATGAATTTCGCCAAATACTGTCGTTTTCCCGCATATTGGCATAAATTAACACAAAATGGGCGTGAAATCAGAGCGTTGTAACATTGATACGCAATTTACTGTCACCCTAATGGGAGATTGTATTTACGGTGTACGCATCTTATATCAGAATTTCTACCTCTATCTATCAGTACACATAAGAATGTTTTGCTTTAATATTAAGCATATAAAGCATGTTCGACTAATTAAACACTATTTTACATCAGTATCCTTGAATACCTTACTTTTTTTCGTATGTACAGGAGAGTACTTAACCGTAATCACATACGATGGTCAAAAACTAGCTTGGTGAAAGATTTATCTAACTTTTAGTGGCTGCTATACAACGTTTTGCCCCAAATTATTTTATTTATTATTTATGTGATGAAAGAGGATGGCACCTAAACAAAGCCATCAGACTAAACCTACAAATGTTCGAAAGTACAATTTCGTAAATTCCAAATAATGATATACTAATTAAGAATCTATTTGGGTTTTTTTTTCGGATGACCAAAATGGAATAAACCATGAAAACACCAGGACACATTTGTCTTTTGATCCCCACTTCTCAGCTAATAACTTTGTAAATATTTGTTTAAGTATTTTTTTGTGTGATCTTGAAATATCAATAAAAAAAAATTTAAAAGAACACACTCTTAAAACAGTAACTATACAAATCAATATAAAAACATTATTTATTCGAGTAGGTTCAAAAACACTTTTGAATCGTCAGTAGTCTGTCCGTTGGTAACAAATCTACCACCTGTCCGGAAAGTTGATTCCGCTGAGATGAAACTGGCTAGAAACGTAACGGTTACTCTTTTAAACATGTTTCAAAGTGTTTAGCTTTCATATGCAACTGGAATCAAGTCCAAGCATCTTTGTCACCCAAATAATCAGCAATATTATAATATGCTTTTTGTAATAGGACCTTTTAACATATTTCTTAAAACTATGTGGAGGCAAACTCAGAAATGATTCGGGCATCTAACTAAAAATACGTTAACATATTAAAATTACCAGAATTATGTCGGTGATTGTTGTAGTTTCAATTGAACCAAAGATGGTTAGTACAAATATAATACATAGCATCACGCCTCATTGCCATAGGGTTAGGCAGACATAACATCCTTCCACTTGCCACGATCCTTGCATATCCCTTCGCTTCTTTCATTGATTTGGCCCTTATTTAAAATATCCTGATTTGATCCAGGAACGTTCGTCTTGGTCTTCCCCTTCCAACTTTCGCATTCACTCTTGACTCATAAATCCTTTTCGTCAGTCTCCTTTCATTAATTCTCTCTACATGCCCATACCATTTAAGCATACCTTTCTCAATTTTAGTCACCACATCTTCCTTTAAACCACAACGTTGTTTTATCAAACTATTTCCTACTCGGTCACTCAGTTTTAATCCACACATACTTCTTAACCCTCTCATCACAAATATAATAGATACAAGTATTATAATCATTAATATAGTATTATAATTTTCCTTTAATGTTCATATGGATATATACATTCTATTTAATATTTTTTTCAATATACCTTTTACGTATATAAAACATATACATAATCTGTTTATATAGCATGAATACAGTGCTATAGTAAGAGTAATAATCTGTGATGGTTCATAAATACGTAAATTATTAATTATATCAAAACTTGAATGCATAAAATTGTGCTTATATAATATAATTCAGTAATTGTCACACAAAACTCCAAAAAATATAGTTAATAACGTATAAGTGTAATGAGATCTCAAGTCCCCTTTTACTGTCATGTCAGTCAATACAAAGGACAACAACGTACGAGTTAAGTTCAAAAAACACCACTCGTTACAGGATTTTGCGGTTAAGTCAAAATATAATGTAACCACGCATTCTCTCCAAATAAACTGACAGCTGACATGATTCGCGTCAACTTTTTTTTATGCATATTTGGTCGCAAATTGAAAATTAAGTCTGAAAATTACAACAATGATACGACTCCTCGATGGTTTATTTTTGTTTGTTTGTAAATTAATTGAAATAAATTCATCCGGTTATTTTTAGCGAAGGTTTAATGAAACCTATTTAGGTTCCATTGGAATGAAGAGACTCATAGTGATGGGTTAAGAACATAGACCCACCACGCTGTTTCACTGCGGCTGGGCAAGTTAGACATACCACAGAGTTTCTCTCTCCTCTCTCTTTCCTCTTCTCTCATAAAGGTTATCTCACGCTATTTTTGATTACTGAAAAGCACAAGCATTAATATTATTAAACAATTAGGCACAATTTTCACAACAAAAACTTAGTGGTGCTTGCCCAGGATTGTAACTCTTAATAAAACTGTTTAATTTCGCCTTTTCTATGAAAATATAATGGATTGTAACACTGATTTAATATAAAAAGATGTAATCAAATAAATAAAAAGAGATAAAGCTCAATATGTTTTAGTAATTAGTATGTATGTACGAAATTAGTGAGCTCTAGTTCTCATGGGACACTTTTTATTTGAATTAGTATGATTGATGGTTGACGCCAAATATTTAAGAATAGAAACTGAATATGCCGGTCACCGGTTTCATTTAATTAATCTATGAATATTTAAGAACGGCCGTCTTATTCACGTTTTCTGTAAAATGTATCGTAAGATCCTTTAATTCATAAGTATAATTCTTTTAAAACCGATTTATACACACATTTCTATTAAACATTTCTTAACGCTTTACTAATAAACTTAATATCAAAACTGTCGTACTCTACGAACAAGCTTCGCCAGCCTTACAAAGCGACTAACTTAGTCAATACACAAACTAATATCATGATGCAAAAACATTTTAACATTTGTATATATAACTCTTTTTTACAAATGTAACTGAATAATACCTCCAAAACCGATTGACAAATTTTGATGAAATTTTGGTTGTCAGCTGGATTCAAGAATGGTGCAGACTTCTTTTTATTGCTGACAGGTTAGCACATGACTGTGATCTCACCTGATGGTAAGTGATGATAATGTCTAAGGTGGAAGTGGTGTAATCGATAATGCGATATATCGCATCTTACCAGATTACATGTCTACCATATGAGGTATACCTCATATGGTAGTTCCACAGCATCGTACCGGAAAACAAATCTCCGTGTTTTGGTGGTACATTTCAGCTGGTATTAAGTAGTCGCGGCCAAAGCCTCCCACCAGTCCAGACTCAGACAAAGAAGAAAATATAATTTTCTAAATTTACCTTGGATTGAACCCGGGACCTCTGCTAGTACTCGCATCATTGCACCAGCGAGCCCGTCAAGGTATTAGGATTTAAGCGAGTGACAGCGGAGGGAAAAGTTTATTTTATAAAGATAATTCTCCTGTATGTGACACAGCTGGACCGATTTTGAGGAGAGTTTTTATGTGTGGGTAGATTTAAGATTTGTTTACATTTACAATTACACCCTTATTTCTACCTACGCAGATAACACCGGTGGAATTAGCTAGTCTTTATACATATCTAGGATCTATAATGTCTTCTGGACATGTGTATGTTATTGAATTAAAATTTATTAACGTTTAAGATTTACAAATCAAATAACTATCGCTATTACTACAGTAACTAATTTGTTTCATAATCATTATTATACAAAATTTTTATCATACAATATCTATGTATTCAAAAATTCGATTACAGCTAATTGCGAATTTATAATACAATTAATAAACATTTTAATTAGACATGCAACTTATCTTGTGATATCGAACACGGTTCTTTCCTTAATTGGGGGTAATTTGTGAATTATTCTTAAAATGCTGTCGACATTATGGCGCCACATTTGCAACGGTGGGAATTTACATATTGCAAGCGAACTTTTTTAATTTAGATTTTTAATCAGTTTACTGAATCCTGTTTAAATTTAGGTAGGTCTGGGTTAACATCGTTCACCACAATTTTTTTTACAAGACAGTGAACATAAAGCCTACGCAGCTATTATGTTTGTATAGACTACCCANAGAGATCAGGCGCAGGACCGACGGCTTAACGTGCTCTCCGAGGCACGGGGGTGAATCACACCGCCAACTTCCCAACTTCGGGCAAATATTGAGAAAATCTTAATAGAAAACTCAATATCGATTTCGAATTGGCCCGACCTGGGACTCGAACCCAGGACCTCATGTCTGTAGTCGAACATGCTAACCACTAGACCAATGAGGCAGTTTAATTATTCGTATTTCATTTAAATTCGTTTTAATTGCTATTTACTTTCAAAGAACCCACTCAGCAAGTGACAACGACAAAGAGTAAATAAATAGACTTTGTAGTCAATCATATACTCGAAAGATCTTTGGAGTTGTAAGTCAAGTCACCGAGATTTAAAAAAAAAACATTATTATATAACTCATATAAAACGATTATTTTGGAGCATGTATGTATAATAAATCAAGTTTTCAATTTAAAGTAGTGGTATTTAAAATTGTAAATCTAAACTAATATTATAAGTTGTAACGTTTTCACACAAAAACTACTAGACCGATTTCAAAAATTTTTCATTATTAGAAAGCTGCATTTTCACTGAGCGACATAGGCTTTATTTCTTTCTCAAAAATAGTGATCCCATAAAAATGCATCTCGTGCACTGAGGAAACTATTGATGATAGAACAAGAAATGTTCTACAGTATTATAGAATGTATTAATAACTACAAAAAAGGCCGTGATGCCATATATCCAACTGCTGTAGATAAGCCACTATAACTACTTTTTTCATTTTAAAATTTTATTAAAGTGCCGACAATAATCAAACTTTATTATTCATAACCTCTGTGTTAATACTATTAAATATATTTTATTAGAGACCGCTTCAATATCTGTAAAATACTATTTAAATTATAACAATCGGACATTCCATTTAAAAGATATAATTTAAATATGTCAATCTAAAGGAAATATGTATCCCGAGTCGAACTTTGGAGCGTCAAATTTTGTGTATGCGGAAATTCTGAGACAATAAAGTATTACAAATAAATCTTTTCTTTAATATTATAGAAGAAAGTGTTGCCTTTTGAATGTTTGTTTTTATTTTTAAGAAAATTTCAAGCTAAAAATTACTGGACCGACTTAAAAAATTCTTACAATACATGTAGAGTATTTTTTAATTTACTAATGATGTTATGAATTTAAAATTTGTATCTAATAATCTGAAAGGAAGTGAATAGAAACTAAGTGAAATAAAACTTTTATGTTAACGAAAATAAATTTATACTCCGACTTAGTACTTTCCACTGCCACGAGATCGGTATCTACGCGGGTGAAAAGGCAGGCATTGCTACATACATACAAAGCATCACACCTTATTCCCATAGGGGTAGGCAGAGACAACGTCCTTCCACTTGCCACGATCCTTTCATATCTCCTTCGCTTCTTCCATTGTCATTAAACCTTTCACACAAGTTCGTCGGTTAAGAGTACTATTGACTTGGCCCTTATTTAAAATGTCCTGGATTTGATCCAGGAATATTCGCCTTGGTCTTCCCCTTCCAAATTTCGCATTCACTCTTCACTCATAAATCCTTTTTGTCAGTCTCCTTTCATTCATTCTCTCTACATGGCCAAACCATCTAAGCATACCTTACTCGATTTTAGGCACTACATCTTTATACCACAACGTGAGCATGGCTAGTATATAATAAATCAAGATTTCAATTTAAGGTAGTGGTATTTAAAATCGTAAATATAAGAAAAAAACGTAATAGTGCATCTCGCTTTTCTTATTCTAAGAAACCTGCCATTTGTTATTTCTTTAGGTAGAATATCATCGTTCTAAAACTAATATTATTTCTGAGGCATTTCAAACAATGGACAGTTTTTAAACAATAAGTTACGGTGTTTTAATTCCCACAGAAATTAATATGGTCCAAACTTTAGTGCCCCATTCGGCATGGCCCAGTAATCGCGGGACGTAAAATATTTTGACGTGCCGATAAGAACAAAGGGGCCGAAATTTTAGCTTATCTTATCTTGCTAGAGTGTTGTGCCACTAATGACCCAAGACCCACTGTCATTACTTACTTCCGACCGACAGCTTCATTATTAAAAAAGCGTCTTATTCAATTTCTTATACGCTTATTTACTTTGCATATTAAACAAAAACGATTTTAAAGTTGCCAAAGAATATTTGAAAAATTTACATATTTTTTTTCATAAATTCGATATTTTATCTGAAGTAGGTCGACCAAATGTTTTTACAAACGTAGACATAAGATCTAGGATTTCTGTAATTCAACTAGAGACCACAAAAACTAGCGAAACTAAACCTAAGGGTAGCGTAACACAGAAGGGTTTGTATATTTCAGTACACTAAAAGTTTCGGGAAGGATGTAAAGGAATCCTGGATTTTATGTGTATGTCGGAGTGCAATATTCTGGGGAACGCTGGCGCCGTCAGTCTGTCGGCGTGGGGCAGAGTCAATAGTGACAATCCGGCGCGCGTCTCTCCAGTTATCGGGTGACAGTCCGCCGGAGCGGTCGACTATTGAAACTGTCGCGTTCCTAGTTATTATTATTAATGAGTTTGTGTAAATTAAGTGATTGGACATTATAGTCTGAGTTAATTAATAAAGTTTGATTGCAGCAACATTACCCACCAAAGCCCACAGTATGGAGATGGAATTATGGATGCCACTAATGATGATGTCGGCGGAGAACCGTTAAATCCGTCGGCAAAATGTTATATCTTGACGATAAACTGGCAAAGATCAAACTCTCTTACAGAGCAGAAGAAGACACTTTTAAAATACAATAACCTAAATTTCTGAAATGAATCGTAGTTGTTTCCAGTGGTTTACATATATCGTGATGAGTAAATGAGTTTAGTGCTTTCAAATCTTATTGTTATTGCCTATCTATTGAACCGGTTTAGGGCACATCGATTTCGAAGTCTAAAACTGACGTCAAATCAAATTATCTTTATTTAACTATAACTATGCAACACTTTTGAATCGTCAAATATCATTTTTTTTTCATATATTATTTCAAGGTATCCTGATGGTGATATTAAAGAACGATTTAAAATCAAATGTTAGGAGGGTTCATTTGCGCCCTGACCTTAGAAGAGCCCACAATAAACTCAGTCGTGTGTACGTTTGTTTTCTCATCATCATTGCAATATATATTTTTAATTCATTCTATATCGATTGGAGCAATTCATTCACTCCCACGCTTTTTTATCTTATAAGTTGTCCTTGAAATTAAAGAAAGGTTTCTCAATTAGTTTACTTTTAATAAAAGATTTAAATTTATTAAGTGTCATGTTCCCACTTCTTCTGGGAGTTTGTTATAGAAATGTATACAGTTACCCTTAAATGAATTGTCAATTTTATTCACTCTACTAGAAGTTTCCGCAATTTTCTTTTTATTAAGTTATATGAGGTGCATTCACTTTTTTTTGAAAAGTCAATATTTTTATGGGCGTATAAAAATATTGACTATAGAAATATCAGTATGTGAAGATAATAAACAATGCCAACACATGAAATAATACTGAATATAAAAGGAGTTTTCAGAACAATGTATTATAAAATAAAACTCTAAACTAATTAAGAAACCAAGCTTAATCTAAAAATGTACATCTATACAGGGATCAAGTACGCCAGGTTCGTCCTGACGGCTGGGATTAGCGGTACTATAAATGGGATGTCTTGAGGTAGTTCTAGTTAGTGGCACAAGTTAAAAGAAATAAGAAGATTTAAAAACATATGTAGTTTTAAATTACAATCACTTGGACAGATTACAAGCTTACAAATATAGCAAAAGGTAAAAAGCTTTAAGATTTTATTATTAAAACTTGATTATATACAATTTAAACATATTGATAAAAAAATTATGTCATTTTCACTACCATTTTGTATTTAATACTATTACTATTAAAATATCTATATACATATAAGAGATATCCAGGTATCTATTGACTCATTACGATATCTCTGGAACCAAAAGGCATAAAGACTTGAAATTTGGTGGGAATATTGCTTTTGCCGACTAGACGTCAGCTATGAACGGATTTTACGAAATCCCACCCGCAAGAGGGGTTACGGAGGTGATATACCTATGGTTTCTTATTTGTAAAACAATATGCCTAAATTAATGGAAATGCTTCTCAAAAAACATTTCACGGAGACGAAGTGGCGGGTTCAGCTTGTACGTTATTTATTTAAAGGACAAGTACAAGATATAGGAGGTTTTTAATTCTTGGCATAAACGATATAACTGTTATTAATATTAATATAAAAAAATTAAAATGCTAAAAGTGTATTCTGACTTGAGACATAATATTTATTTTACACCTTGTTGACTTAATATTTAAGTCAACAAGGTATAAAATAAACCCAATATTAGTAAATTTCAATTTAATAGTTTATTGCTAAAAGCAAATTTACAGACAGTACATTATCCAAAAGATACGCCATATTTTGTCTATTGAATTTTTATTTTTATCGAAAATCAGATAATAGAAATACAAAGACTCTCAGTCACTTCTGTTTGTTTTAATCAGACATAACATTTTTAATATATACTAATACTGAATAAATTATCTGGGAAAATATATTAATAAACATTTTGTGCAAGTTGTAAATACAAGTATTGTACCATACACCATACCGTCGTCAAGTAATCTAAAGAAAACCAAAGAAGATTTAAGCGGCACATCAACGCTGGGATGGTATCTGTTTCAATTATAATAAATAAATAATCACATAAAAGTAATCCTTAACTGGTCTCAAGGAACATTTGGAATTTCAAATATAACAATGATATTTATCTTAAATATTTATGTCGGTAATATATTTTTATAGGTAGGGGTTATGACGGCACTTATGGAAACTGGAGTCGTAATATGAAATTATATTAGACGTATTTTAATACATGTGCGCTTATTTAAAGCCTTCGAGAAAGGTACTTTGAGCTTTGTAATAAACTATGCGTAATTGTAAATAGTTTAACTTAGACATATAGATGTGCTATTAATTAGAGAAATATATTAGTACATAAAACAGTTAAAGCTCTAATCTTATAATATACGATGCACCAAATTAGGTATTCAGCGTTATAAAAATTTAATACTAATTGGATCCAATAAATTTGGTATTGATTTATAAAAAAATACAGTCGAAGTACTTACGAATTATGCCTATATTATTTCCACTTTCTCAACTTGAAATAGTTCCTTTTAATATCTACACAAAGTTTAAGTTAGTCTATGACAAAATCACACTAAACGTCACATTTGACCTTCATTCCCCAAAAAAGCAATATTTGTCATTTATTCAAAAAAATAATAAGAATTGTTTTGGCTCTGATGAACTTCGAAATTGTTTTTATAACATTCTATTATAATGAGGGAACATGATACGATTGAATGCCTAGATGATTATACGCACATTAAAATACAGAGGGTATTACCCGTTTATAAGCTTTCTAATTCACATACAATCGAAAAATATTGGAAAAATTTCAGGTAACATAAAACAAATTATAGGAAGCTTATTTTCTTGAACGGATTCCGAAATCAGGCGACGTAAGGCAGTCGTCTGACAAGTGATTTATTTCTTTTATCTTTGAGCGGTTTGGATTTTATCCCAGATAAGGCAACGGTGGAACACTAAATTTTTCACTATTTTAGATACATATATTTACACTTCGATTAAATATTTACATGTCTAAAATAAAGTCGCTTCCGTTGTCTGTACACCTATATCTCTCAATCTGGCGATAGCCGGGTTGCTATATATTTATCTCGAAAGGATAAATTGCGGTAACCATTTTTGTCTTTTACAAAGTACAAATGTCCGAAGTAAAACTAATCTAAAACTTTAGATTTCCGATACATAGAGGTAGAGAAAAAGGAAGATATGTTAGGAATTTCATGAATTTAATTGTCATTTAAATAATAAAAATTTGCATAGCACAAAACGTTGATTATCTTTTTCCAACATGGTTAGCACATTACTATTTTAGACGTTATTTTCAAACGAACAACAAGCGTATAAAGCAGGCCTAAGCAAATGGCCACAGCGACATCCTCTGGTGTCCCTCATCGGAGCGGATCTCTCACTGCCGAGTATAGTGGGCGCCATGCTTGACAGTGAGATAGGATGGAATGCAGTTGCCTCTTTTTGCGAAGCCGTCATTTCTTTGAAGGAGACAATGGAGCGAGTACGAGAAGCTGCAACAGATGCTGCTCCCCTAAGGAGGAGGAGGCTGGGTAGCAGGAGGAGTCTTTACGAACGCCTCTTGTCTCCTCCTTGAACATCCTCAGCCGGTTATTCCGGGAGTGTCAGAGTGAATGCGCCAGGGAGCCTCTGACACTCCCAATTCAGGGTGAGGAGGGTTTCGTTGGGTTTTAGATGGGTATTCTGGCCTTGCCGGTGAGCTCCACACTCTCTGCCTCGAGGCAGGGGTTCGCAAATGGCATTTCCCAGCGGAGAGAGAGAAAATATAAAAAAGGCCTAGGCAAATGGTGGCCCGCGGTAGAATTTTCTCTGGCCCGTGAAGCATTGTTTATATTATTATTAATACACAAATATTAGTTTTTAAAGGAATTTTGTTTTTTTAATCATAGAAGCAACTTATTTGAAGCAGTTCTTCATTTAATTAAAATTTAATCTTCCCAAAATCTAAAATTTTTACGATCAAGTTAATAATAATATATTTATTTATATATTTGATTATTTCATTTTATATTTATTTATTAATTATAAATATTTTAAAATATATAATCCGACATCGTTAACAAAAACTACACTTAAAATTAGAAAAAAAAAACTGTTTGGCCCGAGGTCAAATTTTCATCTGCAATGTGGCCCGACTATCGAAATATTAGCCCACCCCTGGTATAAAGGGACATTCTAAATTAGATATACACAGAAGAATTACTAGATACTTAGGTTGACGGCCTCGTTGGCGCAGTGGGCGAGTATTCGCTTTGCTAGCGGAGGTCCCGGGTTCGAGCCCCGGTAGGATGAATTTAGGAAATTGTATATTCAAATTTTTCTGAGTCTGGACTGGTGGGAGGCTTCGGCGTGGCTAGTTACCACCCTACCAGCAAAAACGTACCGCCAAACAAAGAGATTTGTGTTCCGGTACGATGCTGTGTAGAAACCGTAAGGGGTATATCGCCTCTTAACAGATTAGCGCGCTTCCATCTTAGACTGTATCATCACTTACCATCAGATGAGATCACAGTCAAGCGCTAATCTGTCAGCAATAAAAAAAATAAAAAAAGGTTGTAATTTTTCAATGCGATGTTTCGATATATTTCTAAATTGGCAACCCTAACTTCTAACTTCGGAGCAGGAATAAATCAACTCAGGCTTCAAATGCTCAAGTGATGAAATCGTAATCTGGCTCAATATCATCGCAGTTTGAAAAAATATTGCCATACTGTTTGCTGTTACCGCATTTCGTCTGAACTTTTTACAGGTTCCCTGTCATGATGAATGACATATAACACACGATCAATTTTTGTACTAACGGTTCCAGTTTATGGTTCATATTTGGGCAATTCGTAGGCCTATTGAGGCATTATTTTATGTTAAATAAGGTGACTTTCGATATGAATGACTTGACTATCATATATTTTTTTATATACAATTTGGTTACTAAAAAGAATTAAAAGTGCATGCGTACAAAGTATACATGTCAGAAGTGAAACACCTTTAGCAAACTAATTTTTAAGTCTTGTTTATATAATTATACAATTCTAAAAGTTTGAATTTCCAAGACGTAGAGGGTGGGAAAAAAGGTAGATATGTTAGGAGTTTAATAAATTTAATTGTCATTAAAATATTCAATTGACGTTGTCAATATTAGAGATTGTTAATTAAATTTTGCTTTTTAAATTAAAATTTAGAAAAGAGAACTTAAGAAATATTTTTATTTTTAATGAAAAATAGTATATTAATTTATTAAATGACGAGTGGCATATTAAAATGCTACATGTTATTTATAAATATTAAAACTAAAAAGTAAAAGTAAGTAAGTAGCAGCCCACTAACGTCCCACTGCTGGGCACAGGCCTCCTCGCTCATATGAGAGAGGGTTTTTAGAGCATAGACCCATCACGCTGCTCCACTGCGGATTGGCAGACATAGTACACAAGTGCACTCTCTATTTCTTCACTCTCATAGTCCGATGTGACGGGAGTCCGACACGACCGAACAGAGATCAGGCGCAGGACCGACGGCTTAACGTGCTCTCCGAGGCACGCGGGTAAATCACACCGCCAACTTCCCAACTTCGGGCAAATATTAAGAAAATCTTGATAGGAAACTCAATATCGATTTCGAACTGGCCCGACCCGGGACTCGGAACCCAGGACCTCGTGTCTGTATTCGAACATGCTAACCACTAGATCAATGAGGCAGTTTTATTAAAACTAGCTAGCCTTCAAACGAATTGGCCTAAAAAACGCTGCACATCTTCGTGACGTCTAATCACACGTTTCATCCATTCTTTTTACACTCATGGCATTTTTATTTACAATTCGTCATTTGAGATTTCAATAAATTATTTGTATTAATTTTTGTCACTATTAATATTCTAATGACAATTAAATTCATTAAACTCCTAACATATCTTCCTTTTCCCCTCCCTCTTAGCCTCGGAAATCTAAAGTTTTTAGTTACTTGTATAAATATAAACAAAGCTTATCAATTAGTTTGCCGAAGAAGTTTTACTTCTGACACGTATACTTTGTACGCACGCACTTTTAATTTTTTTTATTGAGTCACTATTGTTTAAAAACAGTAATACGCAAGTAATGTCTAAGAACTAGTCACTCACCTTTGGATTACTTAACATATTTCGAATAAGTGTAATTGTTTTTGGAAATTCTCTACACAATATTGTTTCTCACAAGTGTTAGGCCCTTTACGGCCATTACCTCCAAATATACAAATCAATAAAAAAATAATAACTATGAACTTTCTAGATATTGTTTATTATGGAAGTGTCCAATTAACTTTTTTATAGCGCATAATTAAATTGATTAACTTTTATAACTGTAACGAACATTTACAATAGTGAAAATATTTAGCTCGTTGCCTAGCCCCATAAAAGAGCAATTAAGTGTTAAAAGGTACCAATAAATCTCTTGGAGTCTCACACGTATCTTATCACAGAAGCGCCGAAACAGTGACGAACAAATTTATTTTATTAATTAAGAAATTTCCTACGCATTTTATCAACAATTTTACATCAGTCTATTTTTGTACCGTTATAAAACTTTTAGTTGGTCTTATAAGTAAAGTATCAGCTTACATTTTAGACATTTTGACAATTTGTAATTTTGATGATTGTTTAATATATCACCTCATTTATCAATCTTGCTCATATTTTTTTAATTATCATATAACTATAAATGTAACGCCTGAAACATATCATTAAACCAAAAGTATATAATAATATAATAAGAAATAATTTGTCTCTGGAACACTTTTTTACCAAAGTAGGATTTATACTTGACTCGTATCACGTAGGAGCTTTCGATATATTTGTTCGTCAAATATATTAGTTATCAGTCATTATATTGGGATTATAGACACTGCAATTTGATTGATATGTACAAACTAACAATTGAAGTATATTTACATAATATTAGCAATGCCCCGCGGATTCACCCGCGTAGATACCGATCTTGTGGTAATGGAGTCTACTAAGTCGGACTATGGAATTATTTTCGTTAACATAAAAGTTTTGTTTCACTTAGTTTTTAACTACTTCCTTTCAGATTATTAGGTAAAAGCTTATATTCATAACCTTATCAATATATAGATTTTACTTTTTATTTAAATTCGTAACATCATTTACGTAGAACGTCCGACATTAACAAATTTACAAATATTCAACAGGTATAGATTTTAAGGAGGTTACGAAAGAACATTTTAAATCGCTACAGTAAAATAGTATATCGGTATAATTGGCACCCTTGGAATATGAGCTAACACACCCGACACAGTTCCCGTTATAAGGGTCGCTACAATTTTCTCTAGATTGACATTTTAAAAATCGTTATATCTTTTGAATGGAATGTCTGATTTTAATAATTTAAAAAGTAATTTACAGGTGTTGAAACGCTCGTTAATATAACGTATACAATATTGTTTGATTATCGTCGGCGCTTTTATTATCTTTTAAAATGCAAAAAATAGTTATAATGCCATAACTACAGTAGTTGAACATATGATATTAATACCTTCTATATTTTGTGTTATCATCAATAGTTTCCCCAGCACACGCGATGACAGATTTTTTGTGACCAATTTTTTTACACCGGGAGTTACATTAATAAGCTTTTATCAGAGATCCCTATTTTATTTGAGAAAAGAATATAGCCTATATCGATCAGTGGGAGTGCAGCTTTCTAGTAGTAAAATATTTTTGGAATCGGTCCAGTAGTTTTTGTGTGAAAATGTTACAAAACATACATACAAAAACAGAAATGTTTTACAATATTTGTTTAAATATATATACATGATAAAAAAGAAATATATTTACAATAACACAAGGTGAGTAACATTCTAATTAAAGGAAACAACGACATGATATAAAACAAAAAAGTTCATATGCAGACTACTATTACAAATTGAAAAAATTATAAAAAGAAAATTACAATATTATGACGAAAATAATATAAAAAGAAAATATATTTCATTATAAGAACTGAACTAAACTAAACTAACTATATAAAATATTATAATATTTCTTCCCTGGAACACTAACAATACCTAATAGAAATATTACATATATCGGTGAACTTATGTCATACTCGTATAACGAACCAGCTTATGACAGTTTTTAAATATTCTTTTAATGCAGACCTGGGTTCGATGACCGGCCCTGCGTATATATATATATAAATATGTGAGTATGACCACTAAAATACAGGCAACAGAACTAACACTCAACTCGTAAAAATTTTTTTTTGATCATAAATTAAAATGATTAGTCAAATCTAATATGGTTTTTTTTTTCGCTGGGAACCCCGATGACAGACTTTTTCCAATCGAGAGTGTGGGACTCACAGATTACAAAATACCCACTAAAACCCAGCGGGTTCCTCCTTATCCATGAGTGAGTTCCCTATCTGCATTCTACTCTAGTGATTCCTAATATTTATTTACTTCTAACTTATGAAGTAGCAACATAATTACATGTTAGAACTACAACTAAAACTATGCTAAGGGTTTTATAATTATACTTATAGCTAGTTACATCATTCACCTAAAAAGTCAAGTACTACACACTATAAATTTAGTTATAGTAGACATATGGTAGAAAATGAAAAAATATTTAAAAATACACAAAATTGACACTAGAAATGAGCTGTATCATTAGTCAAACAGTAATGAAAATAAAAACGGTTTTAATCACCTCACATCCTTAAAGTTTATTTCAAATAGCTAACAGGGACTAATTCACGGTCGCGTTAAGTCAAGTTTAAGCGTCTCGTTTTTTATGTGCTCCCAGTATGGAATTTATTGCATTTGTCACACACAGTAGAAAGTAATAAAATTAGTAAATATATTATTAACAAACGAGAATACAAATTGTCTTTCATATGTTCTTTGGTAGTACTTAATTGTTTGGGTTTTTATTGATAGTTTAATCAAGTAACATATTAGTTTAATTTGAAATTGTTTTTTTTATTGCTGACAGTAGTGCTTGACTGTGATCTCACCTGATGGTAAGTAATGTTACAGTCTAAAATGGAAGCGTGCTAATCAGGGTAAGAAACGATATACGCCTCACGGTTTCTACACGGTATCGTACCAGAACTCAAATCTCTTTGTTTCGGCGGTACGTCTTAGCTGGTAGGGCGGTAACTAGCCACGGCTGAAGTCTCCCACCAGACCAGACTCAAATTTTCTAAATTCACCCTACCGGAGATCGAAACCGGGGCCTCTGCTAACAAGGCGAGTACTCGCACCACTGCACCAGCGAGGCCGTCAAATCCTTATTTTAACAGATATTATTTTTTTACCACAAATTAGAAGAAATACAAAATTTACTGCTTTTTTATTAGTTAAATGTGAAAGGATTTGTTAAGTTTTGTTTTGTTAAGTATTCTATGATATTTATACATTCAACGTAAAATTAGAAACTATAAGGTTTAATAGCTCTTTCATGCATTTATGTGTCTTTAATTTATTTAGTACTTCACTTTTCTATAAATTAATAGAGGCGTTGGCGTAATATTTGAAGCACTGGCTTAACTAGCTGTAGTTCCATCTTATTTTTCTAATTTTACATTTTCCTCTAAGAAATTACATTTTCTAAATTGTCAAGTTCTGGTCTTGAGACAGACGTGTGTACCGATAAGTGATAAGATGCTATGCAACAGAATTGGAAGTCATTAGATTTTCTGGGTTAAAAGCGCTTTAGAGTCTTGGAATTATAACCTTGTTTAACTAAAAAAAAAGTTAAAAGTGTTTGCGTACAAAGTACACATGTCTGTAGTGAAACTTCTTTAGCAACCTAATTTTTAAGTTTTGTTTATGTTTACACAAATCTAAAACTAGCTTTTCAAGACTTAGAGGGAGGAAAAGGGGAAGATATGTTAAAAATTTAATGAATTTTATTGTCATAAAAAAATGAAATGTATCGAAAATTAATACAAATAATCCATTGAAATCTCAAATTACGAATTGTAAATAAAATTGCTACGTGATTTTTGTCAATATTAGAGATTGGTAATTAAATTTTGTTTTTGAATTTAAAATTTAGAAAAGAGAATTTATGAAATATTTTTATTTCATTTTAGGACAAGAAATATATTAAATGACGAGTGGCAAATTAAAAAGCCACATGTTATTTGTAAATATTAAAACTACCTAATCTTCAAACGAATTAGCATAAACCATGCGCCTAAAGAAGTTTCACTTCAATACCTTATAGATATTAGAATAAAAACAATATTAAATATCTATTTAAATAATATACATATGCATGCATAAATAGACTAGAAATAAAATAAATTAAAGTAGACGTAGGTATTTACCGCCTTGCAATTAGTTGCCTTTTAATTAGTTCCTATCAGAACATCATCAAACCATTAAAAGTAAATCACATTTCCTGGAGAAACATATATTTTAAAGTAACGCGTGTGACTATCACCTACTAAGATCTTATTTGGCTAAGGTAAATAAATACGTATTAAAGAAGTTGTCAATACAAATACTCATGAGGAGTATAAAGGTCTAGTAAGTGATATCTTGTTGACACACACCGAGTGATCCCCCAATCTGTTTATTCTTGCCACAATCTAGTATCGGCAATAAGATGCGACATATGGATTATACTGATTTTATATCCCCTCAGAAAGAGGAGCTTAAATTTAGTGATGTCTTTGTATAGCTGTTCTCAGGGGACCATTATACCATCGGAGTGAAGAACGCTCAATTACTTTTTTAATATAGCTTTAAAGTGTAATTTATATGTAGAATTGGGTTGTGTTATATATTTTGTTGAAATCAATAAAATAGATTTTATGATGGTATAAGAATTTAATAATATTATTAAGTTATTACACAAAAAATATGCGAGCATTTATTAGATATTACGTAATTTCTGCTAAGAAATTCCTTCCTACGATGTTTTTTCCTACATAAAAGCTTAATGAGTTGTTTATATATAGTTCATAAATGCAAAATAATAAACAGGGCACATAAAATTATATAAAGAATTGGATTTTTATATGGGAAATTGTAGATCATTACAAATTTTTTGATACTGTTACTGTACATTACTCGAGAAGATTTTATCATACATAAATAGATAAACGTATTGTTAAACTATGCGTAGTTGGGTGACAACACTGATAGCTCTGAAATGTTGGGAAAAGACCAAAAACATTTTGCAATATTACGAAATATTATGCTAAACGAGGTAATCTTAACGAACGGAACAATTTTGTGAGGAAAGTCTTTCTGGAGCTACTTTATGGTGTAGTTGTTTTAAGGAGAATTAGTACTAAATTTAGTTGGGCAGTGTTAGGGAAACTATGCCAGATTTTTTCGTCTGATATCCCTCAGCGCCTGAAGATCAAAGTTTTCGAACAGTGTGTGTTGCCGGTGATGACATACGGTTCTGAGACGTGGTCGCTGACTATGGGCCTCACGAGGAAGTTCAGAGTCATTTAACGTACGATGGAAAGGGCTATGCTCGGAGTTTCTCTACGTGATTGAATCAGAAATGAAGAGATCCGTAGTAGAACTAAAGTCACCGACATACTCCTACGAATTGCGGACCTGAAGTGGCAATGGGCAAGGAACAATAGGGGTAGGCAAACCCCCTACAAGATGGACCGATGATATAAACAGGGTTGCCGGTAGCTGCCGGGAGAGGGCGGCGCAAGGTCGGGCCTTGTGGACGTCATTATGTGAGACCTATGTCCAGCAGTGGACGTCCATCGGTTGACCCCACAAGACAACTCGAAAGACTATCCACCAAAATTGTTTCTTTCATTAAAATTAGCTACTTTTATATTGTAATTACTACATAAAAATATCGACAGATCGGTACAAACACGGCTCTTCAAAATGATTAATCGTATGGGTTCCCTTCGAGCTTGTCGCTCCGAAGAATAACATTGTTTCAGCCCTTGTAAACATTTCACTGCAACGAAATCCTTTTAACGGAATTCCTGAATCTAGCTTTGGAAATAGAATTGTACATAACATCGGTTTGACACATGTGAATATTTTAAAATTATACTTCAATATAACAGGAATAGAATCTGATTTTAAATTTATCTAAATGATTTAACACATAGGTTTTTTTACAACTTTTCGTATTTTCTAGCAAGATTGCCCATACGTTATATTATTTATACGCTTGATTTATTTTTCCCGTAGAAAAGACCTTGATAAAATTTCAGATTATTTACAGCCGCAGGCCACAAAATATTTAATATTTCTTTATTAGAACGTATCTGTCCGTTCACTGTTCTAAAAGCATTCTGAGCCGTTTTGGGAATAAATTATAAAATATATGTTAAGGAACTCTGAAGATCAAACTTCATTTTTGAAATCTATACGGGAGACATGTGAATTGATAAGTTATTCACTCAGCTTTTTATATTGTACATAAGGGTATGATTAAAGTTTTTGGTGCCTTCGTTAAAGTAGATTGTACACTTCTGGCCGAAATTCTCGGTTCCTCCTCATTAGAATTATGCAGTTAACAAATAATGCAGTTAAAAATATACGTATAATTTCTTTGTTGACTAACTAATTATAGACATCAAAAAACAGAGTAGTTTTTCTTCAAACGTTGAAAATACATATTACCATTTTGTCATCTTGGATATTTATAACGTGTTTTTTATTAGAAATAGTTTGTTTCTCGGTATAAAGAAATTTATTTCTCAACAAAGAACACAAAGTTCACTTAAGGTGAGATAAATAAAGTATGGAGTAAAGATAGTTACATCTAAAATGAGAAGGAATATCAATAAAAAACACTATATTGTGTTTTTACAATACAAAAGGTAGTTAGACAAAAAACAAACAAGTAACAAAACTTATGGCTATGTTGGTATAAGAACTAATGTTAGGGTGAGGTTCCAATATACTTCTCGCACACTTATTTCACTAGATTAATATGAAATTTATGTATACTTCTGCTTTTTATTATTGAACGTGGTAATTTATAACGTACACCATCAAATAATATGTTTTTGGTCCCAAAGTTGGTCTTGGGTGCTATACTGATTGATAATTTGTTCTTTCTCCTTGTTCGGGTATATGTTTTTTGATGAAATTTTAATTGTATCTCATTTTTAATTATTGTCCTAATTCAGATTAAAGGTTTTAATGTAAATAGCTTATTAATATTAAGTATTTTGGTGTCTGTATACAATTTAGTGCTTGATGTTATAAAATCATATTTATATTGTTTTAATTACTTTACAGTTTATTAGTTTATCGTAAAAATAAAAGTATAAAAATTTACTTCTGCAGATTTTCCTGACAGCGGAAAAAATTCGAAAAAAATTTAAAATTTACTAGACCCAACACGTTCACATAGGAGATCAGTCTCAATTTTTATCGAATTACCAAAAAAAATCTTGGCAAGAACTTTTAAACTGGCGTAGTTCCAAATACGCTAATAGGGCAGTTAACAGAGATTCCAAAAACTATTTTATACGAAACAGAAAAAGTAAAAGAAAGATAAAAACAGCAGGACGTTGTATATCGAAATTTAAGGCAGTGTGAAATTCGCTAGCAATTTTAAAAATTAAGCGACTTTTTGTTACGTGTAAAGTTACAGTGCTTATTTGTTTTATAAATATTAGGTCCTTACACATGAAATTAGAGTTCTGTCGTACTGACCACTTTGATCTGTTATATCTCCTTTTTGGTTAAGAATTCCAAATTCAAATTTATAAATTCATTTATCTAGTACATTTGAGTTTTGAAAACAGACATACATTTGTTTTTTTCCTTATTATTTTTTTTTCTTTGGCGTCTCTTATTACCGCACAACGGAAAACATAAAATATCGGTATGAATACGAGTTTTACCGTGACACCAGTGCTGCAGAAACAGCTCGAAGGATTAATGTACCGCGCTGGAGTCGCAAAAGATAGCACGGTACGTTATTGGTTTCCACGTTTTCGTTCTGGGAATTTCGAACTGCAAAAACAGCCCCGTGGACGGTCGGAGACCAAGGTGGAAAATGAAGCAATAAGGGTATTGTGGAACAAAAGACTACAGAGATAGCTACAGGCTTCGGGGTAAGTGACAAAATTGTATTAGTCCACGTGAAGAAAATCGGGATAGTAAAAAAAACTTGACCGATATCTCACGAATTAAGTGAATCAATAATAAAGGAATTTTAAAAAGAACAATTACTCATATTGAATACAGGATACTGTTCTATACCCGAAGGCGCTCGTCGCCATATCTAAACCCTGGAGACCCAGCCAAATCCTTCCTTAAACGAAAATTGAGTCGGAAAAAACTACTCGAGAATGTTTGGTAGACTAGCACCGTTGTCGTTCACTACAGCTTCCCTAATCTGGCCAAACGATTACGGCAAATATCTATTCTCAGCAAATGGAAACCATGAAGGAAGAACTAGCTGCTAAACAATCATTCTAGGTTACTGCTGCTTGACGACAATGTAAGACCACACACTGGACAACAAACAACCACCAAGTAAGATGCCTAAGTAATATCTGTGATATCCACCTTAGTCCCCGGATCTTGCTCCAACAAATTACCATTTTTTCCGGAATTTGGACAACTAATTACAAGGAAAAAATGAATTGCGATGCGGCAGTCGAAACCGCCTTCAAAGAGTATATTGATACTCGCCCCCATGGTTTTTTAGTAAAGGGATCAATGAGCTAGCTACGAGATGGCAATAGTGCATAGATAACAACGGTGTATACTTTGATTAATTAAATATATTTTACAAAAAAAAATTGACTTTTTATTCTTCCCGTACAAAAATTCAATTACATATGTAAAGAAAGAACACTAGTGCATTACGAGTACACACATTAAGATATTATTTTGCTAAACATTTAAAAGAAAATAATAAAACAAAATTTTCACCCATATACAGCACAGCTTAGATTCTACAAAGTCGTTATTTGGCAACACGTCAACAAATGTGTGCTGTTAAAATTGTGTATATTTACTATTATTATTATAGATATGGAATATTATTTATCTCTTACAAAGTACACAAACTAAAAGCTAAATAATTCCACGTAGATGATGTTAACAATTAAAAACACAATTTCCTAAATTTATCCTTACAGTTTTTGAACACGGAAGCACAGCAGTCAAAGCGAATACTTCCATCATACATTTAAGTACTATTCTTTCAAAGATCTAACATATTGTACTTCTCAAAATAAAGGTATTTTTTAACTAAAATTACGCTGTTTTTATAGAAATCAGCCTGCAAATCCAATTTCTCTTATTTATTGTTCAGGTTATCACTTGACTATGAACTTAGGTTAATGGTTAGTGATGATGTAGTCTAAGATATAACCGGGCTAACCTGATAAGACGTAATTTTACCTTTTATGGTTTCTACACAGCAATATACTGGAATGCATATTTTTCTTAACGGTATGATTGCAGGTAGAGTGGTAGCTAGCCACAACCGAAGTTTCCACCATTTCAGGCTCAGGCAATTTAGAAAAAGCAATTTCATAAATTTGCTTTACGTAAAATCGAACCCAGAATCTTTA
Organism: Elymnias hypermnestra; assembly: GCA_015832385.1. Classification (NCBI taxonomy): domain Eukaryota; kingdom Metazoa; phylum Arthropoda; class Insecta; order Lepidoptera; family Nymphalidae; genus Elymnias; species Elymnias hypermnestra. Next base: position 2,307,404 of record JACTOM010000063.1, on the reverse strand, counting down.
CTAGCAAAGTGAGTATTCACACAATAATTCTCAGGTGTCCTTCTAATATTAAGAGATTGGGTCCACTTAACTAATCCCTTTGAATTTTCCACATAACGTTTGACCCCAACGATTACATTGACTTTTGCTTGAATCATAAATACCTTATATATGTTTAAAAGGTAACTAAAAGAGCAAGGATTATTTATATCTTTGTTTTAAGTTTTGGATCTATAATGGACATAGCTCGATACGTCTTTATGTTTAGAACATACGACTAACTTGAATTGAAGCAGACTCCCCACGCAATGTTTACAAAATCAAAATTAAATCTAAATATTCTTTAGTCAAACAGGATCAGAAGGTCTTTAGTCTACCCGTTAGTAACATTTCTACTACCGGTTCGGAAAGTTGTTTTTACATAGTTTTTATAAAATAAGTCTTAAGTTTTGTATCCCTTAAATCATCTTCGGCATTATAATATGTAATTGTATAAGAATTTTTTTAACCTATTTTTTGACTTATTTATACTTTTTAAGAGAGAGAACACTTTTATTACCACAAAAATAACATTAAAACAAAGTAAATACAAAAAGATCAGTACAATAATGATCTCCTCGTCTGCATAGGCAAATATAAAACTGATTGCGGTATCTTCTGAAAAATGTGTATGCACAATCTAACAAATGATTTTTAAAAGTATTTCACACTGAAATGTGGCATTACAAGATAGTTTTTTCTTCTTTTAAAGTAAAGCCTCTTTAAGTACGCTTCACTTAGACAGTAAGCTGATGAATGCGTAAACAAGAGCGTTACGAAAAGTATGATCGGGCGCGATGAACAGCCACAGTATGCATATGCAAACATATGTTTTACTTCAATCGTATGGTCTAAAGCACTCGTTTTTTTATTACAATTGAACTAAGTAGTGATTTTCCCACATTTGTAAGGGATTGGGAACTACGTAGATAACAACGAGTAAACAGCTAGTAATATATACCATTAAAATGAAACGGAAGCATACGTGAGGTGCTTTAAAGAAAAAAATGAACAATCCGTTTCTCATAGGCCACCAACTTAGTCGGTCGAGATCAAAGCTAAGCCGCCGGCACACCTCGTACTGTATAATCATCGTGACAAATATGGAAATAAAGCATGAAGGGTTAACTTTATAATGTCTAACTACCATTAGTCAAAGTCATATCAAACGGGTATGCTTTTATAGTAAAAAGCTTTGCGGTTAAAATGTATACTTAAAGATTAAGAACGGATATAATTATGCGTATGTTAGTTTAACGCTAGTTGATATAGACGTACACGTGACTAAAGCACATTTACGCATTCTATAAACTACTTTTGTAATTGATTACACTAATTAGATATGAGTGAAGTGAATGGTTAGAAGTTATGTATTTAAAATCAAACACTGTTTGCAATTGTAAAGATAAATTTGTATAAAAGTTAAACGTAACCACACTTCTGGATTGCTCTGATACGCGATTAGTTTCATCATTTATTGCTAAAATGTAAGACCTTACCTGTGATCACACCTGATGGTAACCGATGATGCAGTATAAGATGGACTAACCTGGTAAAAGGTATCTCACCTCTTATGGTTTCTAAAGGGCATCGTACCGGAACACAATCTCTTGCTTGGCGGTACGACTTGCTTATAGGGTGGTAACTAGCCACTGCCGAAACCTCCCACTACTCAAGTTCATATTCCCGTGGAAACCTCGGCATAAATTTATGTATTTTTATTTCATAAATACGGATAGCAATCTTTGAAGTTTTACGTAAACTTTCAATTGATGATTTCATAGATGCTGTTTAATTTTTCGCACACAATGAACACATACATGAAAAAATTGTTTTAAAACCAAGTTCCATCCATCATGAAATTGGACTAAGGCAAATGAATAAAAAAAGTATTTTATAAACGCTTTAAAATTTGAACATGAGAGAGAGTACGAGCTAACAATAAGAATTGTATAATGACAACTTTTCATAAAATACACTCCTTTAGTATCTAATCAATAAAATAACTTTAAAAACACTGTATAACTCCCGAGCTTTTGTACGAGATATAAAAATAACGTTACAAACATTGTTAACTTTTACGAGGACTTTTAAACTGAAATACGACCATCCGCAAATATGACAAGTCACTTCTAGTAAATTTTATTTTAACGATCCCATGACTCGTTACGGCTTTTAACCGTGGTTATTAGTCTTCAGTAAAACCGTATATAATTATTTTACAATTGTCGCATCCGACGCATTTGTGCCGACGTTTAATTTATTTCTTGACGGTACTTACTCGGGTCCTGTGTTGGGATCAAAGGAAAATCCATTATAGAGTCTCATTATATTTTCTGGGATAAAGTCTGAGCACAGCTCACGAGTATGGTTTCTTACCTGCAACAAAAAGAAGGATCAGATTCAATATGTGAGAGTAAAGAATCAACTTTTGCATATACATAAAGGTAAACCTGAGTAGGTGGGCCCATATGTGTGAAAACTCTATTAAACATAAATACGATGTGGAACACTGTTGCATTTAAAGAGATCTGTTGCAGAGAATTTTCAAGCCTTTGTAACCGACATTTAAATTCTTTGTTTTTCCTGAATCAGTGAGTCAATTTATCAAGCTGTAAGTGTAATGTGTCCTGCATTTGCGTTGTTTCTTCATACCATATACCTGTTCAGTACCTTACCTTATTAAAATATTCATTTTTAAAATTAAGAGAACTGTTATGTTAACCTGCTTGTTTGGGAAACTTGTGTTGATATTATTCTTATATGAATTCTTTTATTCATAAGTATAATTCTATTATTCCTGATTTATACACACACTTCTATTAAACATTAAATTCAATACATAAATACTTTCTTTATTCAATTTACTAATACACTTAATATCAAAACTACAACTGTCGTACTCTACAAACAAGCTTCTCCAGCTTTCCCACGCAACGTCATTATTCGCGCCGCTTAACTTAGTCAATACAAAAGCTAATATCATGACGCAAACATATTTTAACTTGTTATACATATTTTAAGGCACTTAATCAAATATTTCACCACAGTATATTTATTATTTAGTTAAGATCTCGCTAAATCAACTTTATTATACTTGTATAGACGATTATGATAAATAAATGTTAATTATCAGTTTAGATACTTTAAAATCGTATTTCATTAAATTCGTTCTTTAAATAAACATCGAATTACAAACTCCGTTAAAAAAAAATTCAGATAAGAAGATAAAGCTTCGTTCAGACTCTACTGATTTAGGTCTCACTGTTATGAAAAAAAAAGAGGCGTTTGTTCACAAATTGCATCTAACTTTATTTACAGGTTGATTTTACATTTATTCCATTTACACAGAGATAATATAAAATATGAGAAACAATTTGTTTATAGCAGCTGTAGGAGGTTATTATCACGGTGAGCAAATTTTGTTGATTTATATATTCATTTACAGGTTTTTCTAACATTTACATTATTCACACACAGATTATTTGAAATTCAACAAGCAATATGTTGATAGAGGTTGTTTAAGGTGCCGCAATATTATTTACATTGCTAAAGTCACAGACTTAAGTCAAATTAGCAGATACTCTGCTAGCAAAGTGGCCTTAATAATTGGTATACTTTACCAGTGTTCACCGATCAAACATAAACCACCATTAACCATCATGCCAGCTAGATGATCAAATTCAAAAATATTCAGATCATGGAGGCTTTTTTAGCAATATCAAACACTAATTATTAACTTTCTATATTCATTATACTTATCTAATCAATAATTATATACCATACCTGTGAATTGAAATGAAATATTTCTTTTCTAACTACGTCCAAACATTTTATTGAATTCCATTTAGATAACCTAAATTAAAAAGTTGTTATAGCTAATCCCCTTTAAAAATTTAACTACTTTAATAGCTGTATAATAAACTATGGTCAAAGGTGTTTTTAATTAAATGTCTATTAGTTTATAGAATGAGTTAATAGAAGCCGTTATCATACCATCAGTTTAGTGATATAACGTTCTCCTAAAGATGCAGCTATTAACAAAACATGTAAACAACCGCTCGTTTATAAATCACATCAAAGAAATTTATTACGACACCCACGGCCGAGTGTCCGCTATTTTATATATTTCTAAGCGAGTGACAAGTGTCCCTAACTTCGAAATGTCCATAACACTCAACTATCACAACTATTACGCTATAAACCCACATGGAGCTACTTACTAAACGTAAAGTTGGAGGTACAATTTCCAACTTTATATTACCGTTTCAATATTGGATTCGATTACATTCCGGTGTTGGACTCCCCACCATGATTTTTATGTGCCTTGTCGTTCATACTGTCATGTGATATTTGTAATGGAGCTTATCTTTTAACTTGGTATTGAATTGTCAGTTGTATCAAGATGCGGCGGAGAATAGTCGCATCGTTTCTAGACCAGATTTCAAACAAGTACGCCGGTTTTCCTTTTAAGGCGATTATATTCAAACGTGTCATTATTGAACACTTTTTCCGATGCCGATTTAATTTATCAATAAACAGAGTAATATATTTTTTTTTAAAGTGAAACTTCTATAGGCGCAGGAGGGTAAATTTTTTACAGATGAAACGTGTGATTAGCGTCACGAAGATGTGCAGCGTTTTTAATTCTTGTTCATTTGAAGGCCACTCGTCATTTAATAATTTAATATACCATTATTCATAATTAGGTAGGTCCAACTTCGAAAAAGAGACCCACCGCCGAATCCAACTCGGATGGCCAGCGTTCGGAAAACTACGGGACATCATTTCATCCATAATTCCTCATTGCCTGAAGACTAAGGTCTTTGAACAGTGCGTGTTGCCAGCGATTACTTATGGTTCCGAGACATGGCCGCTGACTATGAGGCTCGTAAGAAGATTCAGAGTCAATCAGCGGGCAATGAAGAGGGCTATGCTCGGGGTTTTGAGGAGACCCGCAGGAGAAGTAAAGTCACCGACGCAGCCTACCGAATTGGAAAGCTGAAGTGGCAATGGGCAGGGCACATAGTTCGCAGAACCAAAGGACGTTGGGGCCCAAAGGCGCTAGAGTGCCTGCTTCGCACTGGAAAACGCAGCGTCGGCAGATCCCCCACCAGGTGAACCGATGACATCAGGCGGGTTGCTGGCAGCTGCTGAATACAAGCGACGCAAGATCGGGCCCAGTGGAATTCATTAAAAGAGACCTTTGTCCAGCAGTAAAGTAAAAGTAAGTTTTGTAATTTGAAAATATATTTAACCAGATAATTTATTTACATTATAAATTAATATTCAAATGCATTATTTTCTTTATTTTTAAGTTGATTTCCGTTTTTATTGATATGTATAAATCACACCTGAAATAATATATAGATCACCTGTGTCTTTGCATAAATTTGTGTGTTTACTATAAATAATAAGTTCTATGTAGCCTATTAACTGCACTGAACACCTGTGTTTGCGTATTAACTAATGCTTATATTTTCTACGTAATTGGATATTCCATATTAAGAATAATTTGCCGTTGAACGTAAAACTGTTTTAACAAACAGTATGTACCAATTTAACTAAATCCCATGTACTTTTTGCTGCTGAAATCGGATATCGTATTCATCATTTTATTTTTTCTATCATTAAAATGTGAGAAATTGGTAGGTTGTTCAACATTTTATATTTTTCAACATCGGCATCACTTCCACTGGTGGCCTGTGATATGTTATTATAACTGAAATTAATTATGCACGAAAGCAAATTAGTAACGTAATGTAAAGTATATTTCTCTAAGAGTCAATTAACTTTAACAATTATATTTTGTTTCATGGACGCAATATTTCCTTCATCAAATTTGCCACGACGCGTAAAAATATATCGTGAGGGTCTACGGAAGTATTAGTGGATTCGTGTCGAAATATATATCCAAATATTTTTCTTTTTACAGCGCGTTTTGGAATTATTCTGGCCCGCGGTAGTTACAGCGCCGTTACGCATGCAAATTAGCAATTGACTGGCGCAGTTTATTTTCAAAGTTAACTTCGTTAGTGGATTTTCCGTATAACATTATCACTTGTAGTAAATAGCTACGTTAGCCATTAAATTTTCGATGGTATCTAAGGAAATAAAATTCTAATAAATTGGATATGAACGTAGAATTACGTTTTCTTGGAAGAAAATAGTTATAATAATGTTTACTTTACATAGAACTAACTAACTAAGAACTAACTGCCTCATTGGGCTAGTGGTTAGCATGTTTGACTACACGCATGAGGTCCTGGGCTTGTGTCCCGAGTCGGGCCATTTCAAAAATCAATATTGAGTTTTCTATTAAGACTTTCCCAATATTTGCCCGAAGTAGGGAAGTTGGCGGTGTGATCCGCCCCCGTGCCTTTGAAAGCACGTTAAGCTGTCTGTCCTGCGCCTGATATCTCTCCGGTCGTGTCGGATTCCCATCACATCGGACTATGAGAGTGAAGGAATAGAGAGTGCACTTGTGTACTATGCCTGCCAATCCGCACATGAGCAGCGTGGTAGGTCTATGCTCTAAAAACCCTCGCTCCTCGCAGTGAGGAGGCCTGTGCCTAGCAGTGGGACGTTAATGGGCTGCCACTTACTTACGTACAGATAACTTGAAATAATGCAGAAAAATTTAAATACATAAACACGTATTTACGGCTATAAATATGAGCAAGAATGATTTAAACACTTAATTTTGTCGAAGTTACTGCTGTTAGTGCGAGTATTTGTTTAAATAACAAAGGTGCCAGGTGTGATTAACGATGAAAATTTAGAAAAGGAAATTTTCTAATTTATATATGTCTGGACTGGTGACAAACTTCAGCCGTGGCTTACTACGTTTTCATCAGCAAAGCAAAACATGCACTCCGGTAAGATGATGTGTAGAAATCATTAAGAGATAATTACCAGGTTAGCATGCTACTATTTTAGACAGTAGTATGACAGTCATACGCTAACCAGTCACTAATGTGGAATAATTGAGTAGGAAGCCACACCATTTCATCACCAAAGACGTCTTACTAAAATTGCGTCATAGATTGCGGATTATCTTTAAGATATTTAGTTTCTTGTTCGATTTAATCTTGTAAAAGATAAAAGCAGATAAAGTATTGTAATCGACCATTGAATACGCATGACGGAATATAGTCAGGTTTCTGAAATCAGGTCGTAGACAGTCTTCGAAGCGAATAAGCGATCATTATCAGATGAGATGTTGGCATGATCATTGAGCAGACAACCGCGTGGTATTGAAATGGAACGTGAAATTGCTTTACTGTCAAAACGGTTATAGTGAAACTTGGTTAAGCCTCGCTGGAGCCTGGTGTGAATACTAGCTTTTCTAGCAGACGTCCTGGATTCGATTCCCGCTTGGTAATATATAATAAAACGCATTTTATGAGATGTCGGAGTCTGGACTGGGTCGTGGCTAGTTACAACCCTACCAACACAAACGTGCTGGCAAGCAAAAAGATTTACGTTTCGGTAGAACATAGTGGTATAAAAGAAGATATAGCGACTTAAATTGAGAAAAGTATGCTTAGATGGTTTGGGCTCGATTGAAAGTAGACTGAGAAAAAGTAATTTTAATTTATGAGTCAAGAGTGAATGGGAAAGTTGGAAGGGCAAGACCAAGGCGAACATTCCTGGACCAAATCCAGGACATTTTAAATAAGGACCAGGTCAAGAGTACTCTAAACCGATGAACTTGTATAAAAAGTTTAATGAGAATGAAATCAGCGAAGGATCGGGTAAGTGGATGGACGTGGTCTCTGCCTCCCCACATGGGAATGGTGCTATGTATGTATGAAGGATGCTGTGTGATAACCAGAACCGTTAAATTGTCTCTTACCAGAATCGCGCTTTCATCTTAAACTATATCAACACTTACAGGTGAGTACAAAGTCAATCCCTTACCACTCAGCATTAAAGAAATGTGGGCCCTGGATGTGAGTAACCTCTGTTATCTGGACATTTAGGTATTAAATTATTACACCTTTGTTTTTTTTATAATTATCTGTCAAGAAACTGCTTCCGATGTGACAACTTATGATTATAACAAAATGTAGTTAGTATTTTATAATAAATGATGTACTTTTCTAAACTAGCTTTTTTAATTTGTTGATAATTTAGATTTTCTTCACACCTCTATTAGTGGAAGATTTTGAAACTTCTTTAACTGAGACTTGTTTTATTAAAATGTTTACTCAATAATTGGTACCCTCTGGCTTCATAGTCCGAATAACCGACAAGTTATGATGTTTGTTTACGAGCAGTTTAATTTCATCTATACTCACTTTATTTGACAGTACTATCTGAAGATTTGTAAGAACATTTCGACTTCTCATAGTGGGGCCTTACATAAACAAGTCAACTGTCATTGTAACCTACCTATTTCAGAAACTAGTAAAACGAACAAGTGATAAAAATTATAGGAATATTCAGATCCCATTTATTCAGGTTTCACTATCTGATACGATCAGCTATTTATTGAAAGAGGTAGTCAGTTAATATGCGAAAGAGTATATATTGTAATGGTCAATCGTAATTAAATATCATTGATAACCGGCTTGATTGCGGTTGGATTTCATATAAGTGTCAATGGTATGAGATAGAACCTGTTTTACTTAGCTTTTATCTAGAAGGCAGTACCAATGGTGTTAATATTAACGCAATGAAATTCATAATACTTTTGACTTCAGAAACGTAAAGTTCCCTTTTTTGAAACTTATTTATTATGAGGATGTTTGAGTTTTGTCCAAATTTAACGTACGTATGGCGATGTCATTGACAATCTTGTTTTTTTTTTACTTGTGGATGTCTTGCTTATTTAAATAGAGATTTTTTGAAAAGCTGAGTTTAATGTAATAGCAGTTCCCGATTGCGAGAAGATATGGGGCAACCGAACCGAATTGTTAATTTAAAGGACTCTTGTCATCCACTTACACATTTAATTAAAAAAAAATCGATTGCACCGTTCGAAAATATACGCAAGTTCGAAGATTCGGTAATATACACAAGTATAGAATAAATAGATAGATAAAATGCTTTATTCAACACCACAATACAAAGGAATGTATTATAACTTAGTTTAACTTAAAAAAAAGTTCAAAGTGCTTGCGTACAAAGTACACATGTCTGAAGTGAAACTTCTTTAGCAACCTAATTTTATATTTATACAAATCCAAAACTAGCTTTTTAAGACTTAGAGGTAGGGAAAGGGAAGATATGTTCGGAATTAAATTGCCATTAAAATATTGAAAGTGTCGAAAATTAATACAAAAATTTATTAAAACCTCAAATGACGAATTGTTAATAAAAATGCCACGTGTTTTTTGTCTATATTAGAAATTAATAATTTTTTATTAAATATTTTAGGAATAATAGTATCTTAAATTATTAAATAACTGCCTCATTGGTCTAGTGGTCAGCATGTTTGACTACAGATATGAGGTCCTGGGTTCGAGACCCGGGTCGGGCCAATTCAAATATCAATATTGATTTTCTATTAAGGTTTTCTCAAAATTTGCCCGAAGTTGGGAAGTTGGTGGTGTGACCCACCCCCGTGCCTCGGAGAACACGTTAAGCCGTCGGTCCTGCGCCCAATCTCTCTTCGGTCGTGTGGGATTCTCGTCATCGGACTATGAGAGTGAAGGAATAGAGAGTGCACTTGTGTACTATGCCTGCCAATCTGCAGTGGAACAGCGTGGTGGGTCTATGCTCTAAAATCCCTCTCATCTAAGAGTGAGGAGGCCTGTGCCCAGCGGTGGGACTGGGACTGGACAGCGATGGGCTGCTACTTTTTTTTACGTGTTATTAGTAAATATTTCAAAAATGTAAATTGAATATTTATAAAAATATACAAAATCCGATTCTAGGTTTATGAGATTGAATGTAAAGCAATAGCATTGGTAATTGAAGAGACTTTATCCCTGGGATAGGCGGCGCAGTCAATAAAATATATGAAACGCTATTACAGAGTCGAACCGTTTCTCTACTTGATATCGAACGATCTAAGTCGGCACGGTAATTCGATTTTGAAATTAAATCCTCACATTCACGAAAAGCGGCCCGCTCCGGATTTTGAGGGAATTCGGTAATATCCTGCGAATGATTGCGTTCACTTTCCACTTTTCACAAATTCTGTCCAAAATCTAAAATTAATGACGATTAGAAACCAAATTGATACGCCGTCGAAATATTAAGTATAGTTTCTTATAGAGATAAACCGACAGACCAGTATTCGTTTCATCTTAGAAATAAAGCGCATCTCAGAATAAGTGCTAATGTCAAAACAATGCAATACTTAAAAGGACTATCAACGCGAAGTAATCCTCGTAACTTAACTTTAAATCATTCATTGATATCGGCTACACGTTGGAAATAAATATGAAGAAATTAATTTATTTGGCAATTCCAGAGCCTACTTGAATACTATGTTGCTACTTCATTATTATGTATATATTTTATTCTTTATTCGTAATCAAACAGCGTATAACTTTGCCATTTTACACTTTAAATGAAGCCATGACAGATTACGTCTATTGACATAGACAAAAATGTGTGTGTGTGTAATCGTGTGTGTGTTAGAGAAAGAGAGAGAGAGAAAGAGAGTACGTATAGTTATCTGTAAGCATGTTTGTATATAATTTCGATACCCCTAATGAAAAACTTTCCTTTTTTTAATCTATGAGATATGGAAAGGTTTCGTTTAAAGTGATTCTTTTAAATATTGCGTTTTTTATTAATTAAATTGAAGATGTCTAATTCATGTTAATCTCATAAAGTTCAGTATGATGTACTATAAAGCGTTATATTGTAATCAATGACTATACTAATATATGTAAATCAGTAATTCAAAAAAATCGATATCCAACAAAATATTAAGTAGTGATTAAAATCTAATCATTAGTCAAGAAGCTACAATAAACATTAGTTAAACAAAACACGATGATTAAAACGAAAACAAAATAACAAACAAGAATGTTAAGCAGATAATTGGAAATATTTATGAAGTAACTGGTTCTCATAATTTCCAAGACGCGTAAGTTTTTTGATTTGCCACGGACACGTAGTTGTTTTATCTTGAACCGTGTTCTAGTGGTTATTTTAGCATTCATGAGGTGTTCATTTTATGTATGGATACTGGTATGTGATGCATATCTTGGATATACTTATATGCATTAAAAATAGTGAATCAGATATCTCCTTCGCTTCTTTCGTTCTCATTAAACCTTTCATAAAAGTTCGTCAATTTAAAGTACTCTTGACTTGGTCCTTACTTAAAATGTCCTGGATTTGATCCCGGAACGTTCTATTGTCTTCCCCTTCCAACTTTCCCATTCATTCTTGACTAATAAATCTTTATTGTCAGTATTCTTTCATTCATTCTCTCTACATGCCCAAACCATCTAAATATACCTTTCTCAATTTTAGTCACTACATCTTCTTTTATACCGCAACGTTCATATATTAACAAACGTTTATATATATAAAGAATTTTACCCATTGGTCTTTTGTGTCTAGCAATACTTAACTTCTGGTGGTGGTTGCCGTGTATTTTTATTTCTTTTCTATACAATTAAGTAAATAATCCTCAAACGCATAGATGTTGGAAACTCGAACGTTAATTTAACGTATATAATCTAACATTTGAGCAAAAGCTCATGCTCTGCAATTATATAAAAAATTATATGACAGTTACTGATTAAACTACATAGACATTCTTTTGCAGATACTGCGAGTTTATTTAATTAATAATTAAATATAATCGAGATATGTCTTGTAAACATTTAATGGAATAACTTAATGGCGCAATGAGGTTTTTACTCAGCAATAGAAATTTGTAGTGTACATTTATTTATACCAGTTCCGGAATGGACAACAAATTATCTTTCAGATAATAAATACAAACAGTTACAAACGCTATATACATTGTAAATGTATACTATAACGAAATTACAAGCACCTGAATTTATATTTAACATGTAAAACTGCACTGAATTGTAAAATAACAGTCCCTTTTTTTACAATTTTGCTGCTCGTTTTCATTATATGCGCATAGCCTATTTTGCGGCCTAACTGATATTGGCGCCGGAAAACACTGAAAAAAATTCCGAAAACAGCAACGAGGGAATGCGGTATTGTGCCAAACAAAAGGCGAATGGGACGCATTTAATCCTGTCCGGTCGTCTCGTTCCGATGGCGTGGAGAGAGAAAATTGAATTTATTATCGGTTGTATTTGAGTGACGTGTTATTTCACACGCCGGAGGAAGGAATCCAATCAGTTAAGGTGATGGCTCGGATGTAGTGAATGAACTGACTGAAATGTCTTTCCGATTCAATTCAGTTTCGTGCGACTTCGAACGAGTTTTCAGTTGTCGACACTGGTTATTCTGCCCCAATAAGTTTTTGAGTACAAACCAATTTCATATTTATAGAAAACTTAGAACTATCCACGGATAGGATGTCCATTAAAGATACGGTGTATCGCGAAAAAATATATCAAAGTCCACCACGTTTAATGGAGAGAGCGGGTAGAATTTTATTTGCTCGTAGGCCTAATGGTGCAAATACTCGCTTCGCTAAGAGAGGTTCTGGTTTTGATGCCCTTCAGGCTAATTTTAGGATATCGTATTTCATACCTATCTATCTGGATATCATCTATCAGGATTTGAACTGATGAGACGTTTCAGCACCAGCAAAGACTTTCTGACAAACAAATTTAACCAATACCATGCTGCTTAGAAACCATTAGTACGTAAATTATCCCTTAAAAGGTAAACGTCGTTTATCATCTGGTGAAATGTCAACTCCTAATCAGTAAGCAATAAAAAAATCTTTTATAATTCAGATTTCGCACTGAAATTGACCTTAACCTGGTGGCTTTGTCTACTTTCTAAGATATGGAGTAAATTTTCGTGACATTTGGTCACAATGGCCTTTAGGCCCAATCAAGAATTTGAGCCCAGAATTTCAAATCATGCAGCCGGCCGAATATTGATAGCCATATATCCACATATTGTACATACATATCCCATAGCAACTTTTTCTAACAACACATTTCCGCCGGAGCTGGAGAAACAAAGGAATGAATTGGTAATACACTACACAATAGGTACCTATTGATTACACTAATTTAAAAAATGGGGTCGAAGAAGTGGGCGGGCTTATTAGTAAGGGGTTGTTAACGGTATTGCATTTTAATTGGCTACCATATTACCTATACGACATTGCCAAAGCCTTATAAAACAAAGGACATGCTCATGTTGTTTATCATTTGGAAAAATCCATTTGCAGTAATTATATATTGTGAAGCGATACCTCTTATGTTAATATACAAATTAAATTATCTACAGTTAATGGATATTAGGGAAATATACCTATAGGTCCATTTGCATTCCTATATGGGCACTTAGATGGTAATAGTAAATAGCAGAGACGTTAATTTCGTTTTTAATTGTAACAATAAAAAAATCTCATTCCCAAAATTGTAAAAAATGATTTCACTTGTTTTGTGTAGAAAAAGGTAATAGAGAAAAGAAGAGTATTTTTAAAACTCCGAATTCACTACATAAATTTAATTTGAAAGCCTATATGTATATTTCAAAGACTTAAGATGACTGAAAAACGTTTAAATTTTTTTATAGTGTTTCCTTCACCGAACAGAACAATAATAAAGTTTCTGGTAGAAATGAACATTTTTGATTAAAGATAATGTTATTTGAATTCTACATAGTTACTTTCTTTCTTAGATAGTTTTCTATATATTGTCCTTTTTTTGCTTTGTATTATGACTTTTAATTCATCTATTTTTATATACAGTACATAACTTTATTATCTATCTTGTCAATCCAGAATAGAAACAGGGTAAACAGGCAATATATATTTCCATTTGTTCTTAACCGCTGTCATAATCCTCCATTTCATAACAGTAATAATAAAATGATGAATTTGTAAATCTATGTAAAAGACCCAATATCTGAAAGTAATTTAAAATTTCATTATATTTGAAAATCATTTTAGGAACAGTCCGATTAATTCCCCCGCAGCTCTATGCAAATATTTTTATTAAATCGCTAAAAATAACAACGTCTAGAATAGAATTTTCTTTCAATTCAGTCTACAATCCGAACCAGTTTTTACGATTTGCATAAAGCTTGTTTAAATGTTAATGAATCCGGATTTTATGCTCCCTGGCGGGGTGATCTACTAAATCCTTATGATACACATATGATTCTTTTTAATGCCAAATTTTTTTAGAGCTGCACAAGAATGATCAGAGATGTATGAAATCATTGGAAATAGTCTCTTTATATAAAATGATTTAAGTTCCGCACATTTGCATATTTCAACCAACTAGCTCTAGGCCCGTAAATATGCAAAATATCATATCAAATCATCAAGTTTTGGTTATGTTATCGTTGTTTTTGAAGTGAAACTTCTTTAGGCGCATGAGGATAAAATTGAGGGATGAAACGCGTGATTAGCATCACGAAGATCTATAGGATATTTTTGCTAACTCGTTTGAATATTAGGTAGTTTTAATAATTACAAATAACATGTGGCATTTTAATTTGCCACTCGACATATAACAACTTAATATACTATTTTAAATTCTAAAACAATATTTAATTAATAATTTTTCATGTTGACAAAAACACGACATCTTAATTTACAATTCGTCATTTGAGATTTCGATAAATTATTTGTATTAATCTCCGACACTTAATATTTTAATGACAAATAAATTCCTAACCTAAGATATGTTAGGCATTTATTTGTCATTTACCTTTTTCCCTTCTTCTAAGTCTCGGAAATCTAAAATTATAGATTTGTATAAATACTACATGTTACATACATATATGAGTGAGGAGGCCTGTGCCCAGCAGTGGGACGTTAATGGGCTGCTACTTACTTACTTACATACATATAAATACAATTTTTGTGGTCTTCCAATTATACTCCTCTGTTCCAATTAATAAGTATTAAACAATATGTTGTAATTTTTGCAATATACTGGTTACCTATTTAAAATTCATCGCATAGCTGCTAGTGACCTTGTGGACAAATTCAAGTTTATTGATGATTTTATTATGTATTACACAATTGGAGACATGATACGAAAACCCATTATTATATTTTACAATCATTAGTATTGCGGTAGCCGAAATGATGCAACTGACAGATATAAAAAACAAGCAGCAAAGCCTATTATTTTTTGTATCATCAGTCGCATGCCGCGAGCTACGTTAGCAATGGCGTATTACGTATAAAATATTACTGTGATCTCAGCCAAATTATGGTAACGAACAGCGCGTTTCGATGTAATTGGACACGTCACTTATGACATGAGTACAAGTCATAAGCTATAAAATAAAATTATCATAAATATCAAGTGTAATATATAAAGGCAATGGAGGTAAATACTTGAAAGATGGCTGCCTTGTGCACGACAAGGCTTGGTTCGAAGGTCTGAAAGAAGAAACACCTGTTGCCCTATCTGCAACCGTAATTGCCATTCCCGTATTAGCTTATTTAGCCACATAAAAAGTGTCGCCTATCTTTTGTGTGGCTAAATAAGCCAAGGTGTTTACGTCTGCCAAGACGGAGTAAAACCAATGATGACGATATAAAGTTACTATATTATATCCGTGATCACGATCGTTATTGCCGTGATCAAATTTCAGGTTCGGCACTCCTAATCTCTTGTAATTTTAAGATTAAAGACTGATTGAAGATGAAGAAAAGCAAGTTTCATTGATGATTCCGTTTTGGTTTATATAAAAAAGAGATCTCTTTTAACAAAATTTGTTAATCAAATTAAATCAATATTTTCAATGATTTGAGAGTTGTGAGATTCTTATATGTAATGGATTTATAATATAATTTAATTAAAATAATTGTAATATAAATATGAATCAATTAAGCGTTGCATCGGCTTCTTATAACTTACACCACAATAACTCACATGAGAATATGTGTTTACTTTTATACGTATGCAGTGATGATTGTTACCAAATAAGTAATGGCCTACTGGATGCAGCTCAAATTATTCGCGATGATGGATGAGCTGTCAGTAACGGTTGTAGCCTGTCACGCTACAACATTCGGTGGGCATTTTGAACAAAATGAAAAAGCGAATGAGATTGACTTTGAACAAAAATTAAGTATAACATTCAGAGGTACAATATGAGGCTAGTACTCGCTTAGCGAATACAGGTATATTTGTCAATCCATTTGAACAAATTGAATTGAATAAATAATAGGTTGAATAATTAACACACCTATTTCTTGTCATATAAAATGTACAATGTATATCCGAAAAACTTCTTATTAATTTAAGGTTCAGATTTAGACGTATATGATTGATGACACAAAAAGGTTCTAAGACGGACCATTGTAAGTTATGTTCAATGTTCGTATTTTAACCTAAATCCAGATTAAAGGGGAACCCGACCTTACTTGACTTCAAAGCTAAAAAACAAACAAGAAATCCGACGCTATACGCTGAGGAGTGAACAAATAAATCTTTTCCATTCTTCATTTTAGGAGCTAAGCGTTACAAACATACATTTAACAGCATGCTCATGAAAAACATAATTTTTATTGGGTCAAGCCTTGACCTATCGACCGTTAGTAAGTTTCTGCTTGAACGACTCACTGGGCAATAGTTTAATTTATCAATACCACACGGAACTATATATACTAGATTTGTTTCATAACACTTTTTCTGGCAATTAAATAGTTAGCTTTTCAACAAACCGTTATATTTTTTACGTGCCTAGCTTTCATTTTAAAGTCTATAATAAAAATATTATCATTGTTTGAAAATAAACGGACATTTCTCCTAAATTAAGCATAACATTGTAGAATCACAAGTGGTAAGCTGTCGCATATTTTTATCAAATATTTTTGGTGACTATTTTAAGCAGTCACGAAAACGAAAAAACGAAAGGTAAAAAGACATTATTTTAAGTATTATTTTGTTTCCCATTGATCCAAATATTTTTACTACAAGTTAATAACAAATATGTTTCAAAATTTATAAAAAAAAACGCAAGTAACAATTTGTTATTCCAAAGAGTAGGACGTCAAAATGTCTTAGCAACCCATCATACTTGAGTTAAGCACTTAAGCTTTACTATTTATTACGACGTAATTTTTTACAAGAGCCTCCGCTGTGTTACAGAAAAAACAAGTCTAAGACGATTGACATTTTAAAGGGCTTAAAGTAATAAGTTTTCATATTTACTGCTCAGACGAAGAAAAAGTATTTTGAAGAAGTACGTGAAGTATTCTCATAGTTTTGAAGGACTCATAAGAAGGTAATTTTAGTAAGTGCTTACCAAACAAGTTTAGCCATTAAATAAACGCTGTTCGAGTTGGTATGCGTCTTTATTTAGTCCTTTAATATTATTATTGTTAGGTTTACCTTATTTACCACGAGAATTAATTTATTGCAAAACAGATATGTTTTATATTTGTTTTTATTATTTTTACGATAACTATCAAGCCCATTGAATTCTCACAGCAGCATCTTTAGTTTTATTACACATTATCCATTATATTCCACAAAAGGAGAAATTAAATGTAGATGTTTTAAAATATTTACAATACAAAAGAAGATATTATCATATAATAGGAACGTCTGCAAAGATATTTTTAGAGCTAGTAGGATAAATTTATTGCGTTATGGACTTATTCAAAATCATTTATAACATAAATACTACAATAGTATTTATGTTATAAGAAAAGTATTTTTTGCCTTAAAAATCGTAACTTATGACTCGCACCAACGAGTATAAATTATTGTTGACACTTTTAGCAACTAACAATATCTGTGATATTTATCGAGAACAATAAATTGAATTGGAAAGCAGCAAACATATGAACCCTAGTAAATCAATCAAGAGGGCATAAAATATGCTCTTTCAAGATAATATCAACATCGTGCATTGAATAATTAGCTGTAGAATGTTTTTTCAATTCTGTTGTTTGTCAATCACATGATATGTTTCTTTAACTGGTGATTTGGCTTTGTATCATCATCATTATAATTGGTCTTACTCCGTTATAAGAGACGTTCAAACATTTTTTAGGCTAAATAAGTTAATACGGGAACGACATTTTCGGTTATATGCCTTTTTATAATACACTAGCAATGCTCTGCGGTATCACCCGCGTAGATATCAGTATATTTCCCGGCAGTGGGAATTCTGTTTGACTATAGATTTGTTTTTGTTGGTTTTCTATTTTAATTACTTCCTTTTATATTGTTAGATACACTTGCATTCATAATCTAATCAATGTATAGATTTTACTTTACAACGAATATATATTACATTTTGAAATTCGTAACATTATTCACGGAGAATATCCGACATTAGTCAAATTAAAAATACTCAACAGACATTCAAAGAAGTCTTTAGATCGATCCAGTATTTTTTTGTAGATATTAATATGTTAATGAATGGGTTAGACGAATGCTTTTTTTCTTAGGGATCCCTATTTTTGTTTAGAAAGTAATATAGTCTATGTCACTCAATGTAAATGCATTGCATTGCATGCTTTCTAATAGTGAATTTTTTTTTAATCGGTCTAGTAGGTTTTGTTTGAAAACGTAACTTACATACGTACAAAAACACAAATGTCTCCTCTGTATCATATTAGTTTAGTTAGTTAGTTAAAATATCTAAATCTACACTAATTCTATCGCTGGGAAAACAGTTGCGACATATTATCTTTGTCTTTCTCAATTGTTAATAGAGATAATTTCTTTGTCTAGGAGTACTAATTCAAAGCAAATTCACAGGGGCAAGACCTAGTAGTAGCATAAAACATAATTCCAAATATATTACCACCGCAACGGTATCTAATAGCACAAAAAGTCTCATAATACATTGTCCGTTACTTATCACACATTATGTTACTTATAATAAACACACGAACAGAACTATAAAGCCACTTCCGCCAACAATATGTTATAATCGCCCGTTCCATAATAACCCCAGTGAGGTCATTAGTCGGAAACACAAAGTTATTTTATCCACATAATGAACACCTCACTGCTTATCTGGGGAACTTAAGCTCTGACGGGTTGCTAAGTTTTGATTTATTTACTTATAGTTCGCGGCACGTTTGTTGTGGTAAGCAGGCTGCTATGCGATGGACTAATACATTTCATTACATACACTACACATAAGTGTATTTTTATGTTCTATTAAACACACGGTTATATAAAAAAACTGTATTACTATCAATTGCAACAACAGGTTTCATAAAATGTATTTGAAGTAGATTTATTGAGTAATATGTATTGGATTATTGATTGACAACGAGATATATAAGGAGTATGAACTTATTCTACCTTGAATTGTCTCTTGCCATAGACACAGCACAGTATATTTTGGCAGATTGTGCAGCATGAGGACCTCGGCGTAATCAGCGCGGACCTCTCATTGGAGGTTGTACACGCCACGGTGAAGAGAGAGTGCCCCCTTTTCTGGGAGACGATCACTTCACTGAAGGAGGCGCACGAACGAGAGAGGGAGACTGCAGTGGATGCTTCGTCATACAACCAGAGGAGGCCTAGTACAAGGCAGTGCATGTGCTTCATTCGTGGATGAAAATTATGATGGTTCCGCTGATTCTTAGCGGCTATTGCGAGGCACTCTTTCTCCCACACTCCTGACCCATGGGTCGAGGCATCGGCATAAAAGCATTTCGCAGCAAAAAAAAAATCCGTTCGTTATACTTTAACCTGTCGTCTCACAAGAGACAGGTGAAGCTGAGAACGAATATTGGCAATTTAACAATCAATATAAAAGCAAAATTGAATTTAATTCATGTAAAAATTGCAATATATCTGTAACTCAAAAGAAAGTGTATTTGCACTGATGAATTAAAAGCATTTTATTAATGATTCGAGATATAAAGAAAATATAGCAATTGAAAACTGTTTATAGATATGTGTAGATGTTGCAAAAACATATTACTTTTCTGTTATACCAAAAATTACTTGAACAACTCTACATATGTTGTCAGTTATAAATGAAATGTAAAAACGGCAAACAGTACGCTAAAAGAATTTCATTCTGACATAAAGATATGTATTAAATACGCCGTTTAGCTTTTAAAAATACGTAAATCGCAAGTTCTTGACCAAACTATTGGCTTAACTCATTTAAGTAATTGCATACAGCAAATATGGGTACTGCTAATTTGAGCACATTTAATTAATATTGACATTGTGTCAGATTGACAATTATTTGATCAAACATCAGGGGTGAGGGACAAATGTCGTGGGATTCAGATTTTGTAATGAACTATTTATCTATATGTTTACAATATACAATTGTACTATATACAATAAAATGATCTGTAAAGAGTTCATAATTAATTGCGCTAGACGTGTTTTACGGCTTATCAGAAAAGCTAAATGTTTTTAGATTGTACAACAAAGCCTAAATCTAATAGACAAAAGTAAAAGCAGCAAAAGTTTGGATGTTTTTGTATAATCACAGCTTAACACAAATACGACTTTATTGTATAACTAATTTTGTGGTGTCTCCAGTAATCTTGAGATTGCTTGGGTACTAGTGTCACATGTTTTCTGAATGTCTTATAGAATAACTGATGATCTTTAGGTTTATGATTATTATTTTTATTTACAATATTTCCTAAAATATCTCCGTTTAACATTTCCTGTTATTTTTTAGATTTCTTGGAGTGTTTTGCTTTTATCGAGTAAATATAATTTATAAAATTCGATGTTTGTTTACCGTGTTGATCTCGTCATCAGGTATTACTTGGGGAAATTTAAAATTTATTTTCTCATTTCGCCTAATTTAAACCCGGAAGTTTATTAACGTAGCTACAGAACATAATTATGTTAAAAAAGCAAAACTTATAATATTATATTTGGTGTTGACCTTACATCCAAATAGAGTTAGTATTTTAGAAGATATGCCTGAAGTATCTGTATTTTAGAACGTAAAATTTTGTTATCTTATGGTTTATATATAATAATTCATCTAATTATAAAACATTAAAGCTAAAAGCTTTCTTAGATTTATCTTCTCCCTATAAGAACGTTGACCTTAATGGCGTAGGCACCACGTATGTATACGAGATAGTAATGAGCTAGGTCAGAAAATTATTAAGATAGCGCTTTTACATTACCTACAATAGAATACAAATTACTCGTCTATCGTCTATTGTAAGTAAAAATGGAGTATGACATTAATTTTTGTCGTTATTAGCTAATTAGTTTACTACGTACCTTAATAGCAATAAATTTAAATAATGATGTTGAAAGTTAGTCAGAGTAGCTACAATGTCTTAGCAGTTAAAAGGGCTACATATTCTGCCCATTCTCAATAAATATCCTGGTTTCACTTTAAATCTAATACGTAGAGATATACAATAGCAGTATTTCTTCAAGACAGCCCAATTACAATAAGAGAAGGACTCTACTAATGAAATGAATATGCATAAATGACACAGTGTTAGACTACGATGAATTCCGTAACTACTTAACCGAATTTGATGTTTTTTTTTTCACTTTAGTCGATTTCTTTCGACTTAGAACATAGAATAGGTTTCATTTTATTTTAACCTAGAGAGTATGAGTATCAACTAAGTTACATAACGAATATATAGCGCCGTACTTTAAATTCTACATATAAGTGTTTGCAGACGAAATAGCGCGTGGCAACTAGCACAAATGTACATCAGTATTAAAAGACTGTAAGCAGTAAGATACATCACGGGATATGGAATATACTGTAACTAATTGGTGACAAAAAACTTATTTCACACAGAAATGAAACGAAGCCTGCGTGACACACAAGGGGTATATAGAGATAAAATGTATGCAAGTGAATGAAATGTTTTAATCCTTTCCGTTATGATGACGCCGGGACTTTATAGTGTTGTGGGAGTTAACATGTGCCGTTGTTTTGTATGGTGACTACAATAAATGGAAGCACGATGGTGAAGCGTGTCTGCTCTCTACAAAGGACAAGGCATGAAAGGGCCCTTAGGCGGTGAAGTGTGCGGGCTTAATGGAGATATGCACGTATCGCGACATATACTATGTTTATACCTGTAAAAAATCATAAATTTTTATATCCTCCCATGTAACCGAAAGGAAAACTGTCGCGCCTTTGTCAATATAAGAAAACAAGTCGATGAAAATTTGATCTTAGGCTTTCTATCACATATATCTATAATCGTTAAAGATTTAAATAATGAGATCATTCAAAAGATTAAATAAAGCCATTAAGAAACACCTGCTAAAACTTTTGCCAAAGGCCAAATCCAATCAAAATATCTTTATTAGAGTAACTCTATTACAGCACTTTTGAATCGTCAAACATATTTTTTCCTCACACTAATTCAAATGTTCGTCTGATGATGGTATTAAAGAACGACTTAAAATCTATAGTTACGAGGGTAACTTGGCACCCTGTCCCGAGAAGAGCACACAACAAACTCAGTCGAGTATTTTGTATTTTTTGTTACCATCATCATTACATTATTATATTAATTTAATATATTTCATATTGACTATTTGAACGGGTACATATCACGATGGCGATTTTTAATTTTTAATTTTTAATTTTGCCGATATTTCGACCCAGTTGCATGGATCGTGGTCACGACGTTACTGATCGTGATATGTACCCGTTCAAATAGTCAATATGTTAATAAACCACGAAAATTTAAGTTTAAAATAATATATTTCAATTCAAATTAGAGCAATTCGTTCACTCCCACGCGTTTCTATCGTCTAAGTAGTCTTGCAACTAATAATATGATTTTTATATTAACTATCTTTTAACAAAGCCCTTGATTTTATTAATTGGCATCTCTAGAACGTCTTGTAGGAGTTTATTATAGAAAGGTATTACCCTTAAATGAGGTATTAATTTTATGCAGCCTACTAGAATTTTTAACAAGTTTGTTGTTTTTGTTTCTTAAGTTTTATGATGTACATTCACTCTTTTTTATTAAAAGACTCGAATACAGTCGAACGCCCAATTTCACCAACCTTTCCTAAACTTTGTGTCTCGTTAGAATATTTACGGGCCAGTTAGGGGATTGTTTGATTGGGGATTGTAATTGCCTGATTGCTCTTGTGGTTAGTAAATTCGACTACAGCCACGAGACCCTGGGTTCGAGTCCCGGGTCGGACCAATTCAAAAATCGATATTGAGTTTTCTATTAAAGATTTATCAATAATTGCCCGAAGTTGGGAAATTGGCGGAGTGATCAACCCCCGTGCCTCGGAGAGCACGCTAAGCCGTCGGTCCTGCGCCTGATCTCCCTACGGGTGTGTCGTATTTCCGTCACATTGACCTATGAGAGTGATGGAATAGAGGATGCACTTGTGTACTATGCCTGCCAGCCGGTAGTGGAGCAACAGGGTGGGTCTATGCTCTAACAACCCTCTCTCTTATGAGTGAGGAGGCCAGCGGTGGGACGTTACTTACCATAGGAGTTCGTTTCTATAGCTAACAAGTCCCCTAACTATGCGATGCTTGGGTGAATAAAGGTGAAATGGGGCACGAGGCACATAATTTACTTTTATGCATCGCTGACGTAATGCTGTCAGTACTCATTTTCCTATTACTGTTTCAGGTTGGGCCACTCACCAGGTTAGCTCCATACCGTCTTAATCTGTATCATCACATACCTAGACACTTATGCCTAGTCCTACTATGCGGTGTCGTAAGTATCACTGAACTCTATGCATATAAGTATGTTTGTGACGGAGATTTGTATTAATATATAGACATTAAAAGCGCACACTAATTTCAACACAGTAGTTTAAATGTGTAGTAAATAAAGCCATAATATAAAAAATATTAATCCCTAAAATAACTGACCCTCGAATGCTGTGAAAGCCATAAAACGTTGTAACCAAAACAAAATATAAACAATTAATACCGGCCACACACATCGCATTTCACAGTAAATTGTGGTATAAACCACTATAGCAGTAAAACTTAATTGTTTTTTATTATATAATTGAAGGCATGATACTATTTCGGTAGGATTTAATAAGTGTATAATCAAGTTTATTGCAAATTAAAATTGTTTGTGGATTGCATTAAATAACATCCAATAAAGTTTATAAACGTTCTTAAGGTATTGTTACTTCTTCAGCCACCTTATACATTTGTGGTTTAAAACCTTTTAAGGTTATGGATTGAAGTATTTAAGAATATATAAGCTAGCGGCATAGTAGTTATTACAACATTATAGCGGGTGTTTCTAATTGTATCAAAAGATGCACTGTACCCTTATACATTTTTGTACCTGACAAACAAATAAAACATACACATACATATACATTGCATTAAGAAACATTTTTAAATCTTTTCAGGAGCTTTTTTTTCAATTGATAGCGAATTAATATTTAAAAAACCTATATTAACATCAACTCCTCCACTTTAAATTTAAAATAATGAATTTGAAGTTGCGTATTATTCTTTTTATTGCTGGCAGGTTAGCACTTGACTGCGATTACACCTGATGGTGTGTGATGATACAATCTAAGATAGTAGCGCGCTAATCTGGTAAGAGCCAACTTATCTCTTATGGTTTCTACGCAGCATTGTACCGGAACACATCTTTGCTTCTCATTACGTCTTTGCTGGTGGGGTGGTAACTATCCATGGCCGAAGCCATTAGCCCAGAATCAGACAAATTAGAAAATGCTATTTCCTAAATTCACCCTACCGGGGATCAAACCCGAAACCTCTGCTAGCAAAAGGAATACTCGCACTCCAAGTTGAATAAAACTTTAGCTGATGTACTCGTATTTAGTTGTTAAAAAAATGTTGCAGAATGAAATATTATGATTGCTGGTGCAATAGCACAAGGTTATGTACTTGATGAGGTAAAACAAAACATATTAATGATGTCAGACCAGTTTGTATCTCATTGTAGTTCAATTTATAACTCCAGACAATTCTATACTGAAACCGGATAAGCAGCTTTATTTAGAATTGTTGAGGAGTGTATTGTGTACTCAGTAATGATATAATGTGCTCCAAGTTTCTACTAAGTGGACATTTAAATCAATTGAGTTGCTGAAATGCGGCCAGACTACGTCAAGAATGCATTCATTCTTATAGCTAACGATGTGGTACAGGCAGGCTTGACTATTCGATTTACTTTCCCAATAAGGTGAAAGGAACGTTGTCACCACAAAGCATAACATCGTCCCTACAACGTAGTACGCGGACCAAGCAAAATTTAACTTCTATCATTATAGTTTTTAACTGTATTTGTATAAGGTTGACACTGGCTTCCATGTTGTTATTTTAACATTGTCAACTGTACGTGCTTGGCAAATCAAGTGCGTTGAAGTGCGGATGGGAGAGCGACGCGTATGAAAAATCGAGACGGGGGCGACAGGATAAGAGGCAAGGATGGGGGTAATATAGAAGGTTTAATCGGAAATGCGTGAGTACTCTGCCCTTGACGCATAGTCACCTCTCTTCAAACGATGAAATACAATCACCTGCAATTTCCTGACAATAAATTGTGCTACTATTATCTCTTATCTACTAAAATCCTATGACCTTACACTGTCATCTAAATGAAAACGATTGCATTAGTAATATTAACATGTTTATTAGTTTATATTTTTTTTGCTCTTAAGGTTGTCTGGAAGTGATCGCTATAAAGCGATAAGACCACCTTTTGTCAAGCCGCTTCTTAGTGTAATTTTTACTCTACTTAGTATAAAATAGTAGTGTACAATAAAGTAAATATTATTAAAACAAAGTAAAACAAACACTATCTAAAAAAAAATTTAATTACGTATTTATTAAGTTTTTTTCCTTTAATGTTATTTACAACTCCCGCTTCTATCTTCTGTTTTCGTCAAAGATTGTCTGGAAAAATCACTCTTAGTGATAAGACTTAGCCTTTACGCACTTTATAAATAAAACTTCTATTTAAAAAAAAAAACTCTTACATGTGCGTATAAAAATTACATTTTTACATTAAATAAGAAGGTAGGCAAATTTATTTAATCTGTACTTGGCATTACATCAATTTTAAAAGTTAAAATATTTGTTCTACTTGATAGAATAAATTTGCTGAAGTCATACGGATTATTTATTATCCAAAAGTTCAGGAACAAGTTGTATTTGATGCAAAAATATTTGAGATCATCTGATTAAAATCTTATATAATCTTATGTATATTTTTATAAAAAGATAGATAGCTTGTTCTAGTAATTATTAAATAGGTAGGATAATTTTACGTCACAATCAAGTGTTATGTTATAAACATCAAGTCTCTTATAAATTAGTAATCTACCGTCAAGCTATTTGGTAAGAATTCTCAAATGTGTTTAAATTAAAACTAGAATTCTTCTATCGCTTAAATGTCGGATGTTAATTTTATTCATAATAAAATTTAGAACCCAATTTAAAATACATCCGAGACGGTGTCACTTGTAAAGTATATAGGCAGTCAATAATATCAAAGCGATCCTTCTGTCAATTTGTAGCTGATTGAAAGGGTTCACCCCTGTAATTTAAATCGCTGTGCGAAATTATATCCTGTTAATAATCCCTTTAAGGCTAAATTCAATAAAATTTATTCGTTATTACTGTGATTTTATTCGGTACTTGATTGATCACAACTTTTAATGTCTCGGTTGCGTGCGAGTTGAACACTAATGACGTTTAGGTTGACCCAATAATTGACCAAGATATTCTATTTCGTACTTTGCTTTCTAGAAAGAATGAAACAAGTACATATTACACACATTTTGTAGTCATTGTTTTGTCTCATTATTGCACTTCTAATATAAATATGCTGCTAGTTTTTAACGTCCGTTTAAATTGAAAGACACAAAATATAAATGCTATTTCAGGAAAATATAACAAAGTCTAGCTTTGATATATAGATAAAAAGTACAACACGCTCTATACCTATATTATTACACGATATCTAAATCCAAAAATGTTCATGTCACTTTTTATCCTCAGATTACATTGCAAATGACAGTTTTCTTATTTGCTTCAACTGGTTATATGTAAAATTTCAACCAATACTCTACGCTGGTGGAAATCCTGCTCGATGTAGTGTATTTCAAATATTCTTTCATTATGCATTTGATCTCTCTTAATGGTAAGTGACGAGGCCGTTTAAGATGATAACGAGATAACCCAACAAGAGGTAATTTTGTATCTTAATATTTACAATACTACATCCTATTTCTTCGAAATGAGAATTCTATATATATCTGGAGGAGTATTATTGTTGGTAGCTTGGTAAACAGCCACGACCAAAGTCTTTCCCCTGATAAGTTAGATAGTACAATAATATGTTAAAAGTAAAAACTGTATATAAAACACCGGACCTCTACAAGAACACGTTTCTACATATTATGCAATGCTATCTCGGACACAGCTTTTTAACATATATCGCTGCATTGGAACAATAATGGCACATTTCAAAAGCTCATTTTAAAGAATACCCACGGAAATCCACAGGAATCATAGCCATCCTTGTATGATTCTGACTCAAGAAATGTCTCCTTGAGCGACAGCAAATTCGCAAAAGGAGGTAATTGCTCTCTAGCCCGTTTCGTTATTTTACTTTATAATGATTACTGTTATATATATTAGGTCATTTAGAGCAAGCAAGCAAAAGGCAATATTTATAAAGAACCGCATGCCACATAATTGAGTATTAGGCCATGCTTTGAGATGCAAATGTCTGTGGACAAGCAACACGTGTGGAGTGACGCGGGCTGCGAAACAATATTACGCCCAGTTACACAAAACTAATGTATATGCTAATGTGGCCAGGTGTTTGTCAGCTTCCAAATTTCTTGTTGGGTTATTTTTCAAGTATACGAATAGGCGAATTTTCACTTTATCATATATTTTGAAGTAGTCTAGTTCCACGAGTTAATTATATAAATGGGCACAAATGACAGTGTGGCACAAAAAAATGCCTTTAGTTGATTTAAACCATTTCCCAACCGTTTTAGACCATGCCCCATTTTAACATTTCTAAAACTTTTATGCCCTCCATACATATTTTTTAAGTTTTAAAAATTGATTTGTTCTTTTAAGAATGTTAATTTATAAATGTTATGATTTGAAAATCAAAACATGTAATGCAAAACTGAAATTCAAATTCCATAAAATTTGAATATTGATTTTTCTATGTAATTTAATCCTTGCCTTCGATTTCAATTGACACCAAAACTATCAAATTGGTAAGATTACCTTTTCATATGTATTTTTTGTTATAATATATAAAAAAATCTTAATTTCAAAAAAGTTGGCTTATAAAAATATAGAATATAGGAATAATTTCATTCAGATAACATATAAATAATATTTTACTTATATCTTTACATCCATTCAGTTATATATTATGAATATTTTGAAACAAAAAGTCGATATTATGGAATTAAATTTATAAATAATTCTATACAAATATCAAACCAATAAAAATGTTAGCATTACAAATTCAAATATAAGAAACATAGCTCTTTCTGTTTTCACTGACTTGTCCGTCAAGTCAAGCGTGCGTAAAGAAGTAATATTTTCAAATCAAATTATCTATCTTAATTCAAGTAGGCATATTACAGCACTTTTGAATTGTCAAATAATATTTTTTTCTATTCCACCCTGAGCCCACAACAAACTCAGTCGGGTATTTAGTTGAATATATTTCAATTAAAATTAGAGCAGTTCGTTTACTCGCACGCGTTTCTATCGTCTAAGAAATCTTACAACTTAAGCAAACAAATTTTGAAAGTAATCCTTCTTTCAGCTTAACAAGTGCCCTGTACTCTGGCACTTTGCTGAAGAGCGAATGAAAAAATTAAACTGTTTCTATGATTCGAAGCTTTGAATCAGTACATGTTAGCATAGAGGGCGGCGGCGTGTAAACCGCACACTTGGCAGGGTGCCACACACTATGTAAATTATCTGGCCATATTAGACACAAATGCAGGAGATAAATAAACGTAATTTTATTTAAAATTTTAGCCGAGATAGAACAAAATATCGTTAAGAATTAAATCCAAAGCGTAATAAATCTGTAAAAACGTAACTTAACGAATAATCATTTTCCCGTTTAATTTTATTCCACCTAAGTAAAATTAAAGTAAGTAGCAGCCCATTATCGTCCCAAAGCTGGGTACAGGCCTCCTCGCTCATAAGAAAGAGGCTTTTTAGAGCATGGACATGGAGCATTTTCAAAGAGATTTGTGTTCCGGTACGAGGCTGTGTGAAAACCGTAAGGGGATCTCGCCTCTTACCCAGATTAGCGCCCTTCCATCTTAGACTGGATCATCATCAGGTGAGATCACGGTCAAGCGCTAAACTGTCAGCAATAAAAAAAATGGACCCACCAAGCTGCTCCATTGTTGGCATAAATTGAAACACAAGTGTACTCTATTCCTTTACTCTCATAGTCCGATGTGACAGGGGAACTAAAGTGCGGGAACTACCAAGTAGACGCGCGGGACACACCTACCTTGGCTGACGCCGACTCCAAGTATACGAAGGACTCTAAAGAAGAATACGCAATTATTTTTAACTTTTTGGAGTATATTGATATTTGGAATAGTTTGTTTTGAATCTGGTTTTATGTATATTAAATAAATAAATCAGTTAGGTACATAATATGTTTTATTTGAAGTTATCTGCGATGTGCTAGATTACGTGACTATATAGCAAGAATAAAGATGAACCTTTAAGCCATCACGGCTTCTAAACAAAGCGCAATAAAATTTAATTAATCTACTTTAATATTTTTTTGTCTCGTTTGTAGAAAATTATATTTTAATGACTCCATAAACAAAGCCAATTTTCACTTTTTAGGGGTCGCTGTTTAATTAAAACTTTGGCGGCGAAAAAACAGGAAGTTAGCGCTTTATCTACCATACGATTTAATCAATCGAGCTCTACACTTTTATAAGACTTCGAATATTACATTTTTAGTAGTAAGATTTATTCTAATAAAATTTAGCAGCGCAAAATAGAGGTTGGAAAGAAGAGACTATACCTAAGGAAAATAATATCTGTTATTGAGCTTATATTAGTATACCACGACATTAAAATCTAAATCGAAGCACTTTTGAATCGTCGGTAGTCTATCCGTTGGTAATAAATCTACCACCGGTTCAGAAAGTTGAATCCGCTAAGAAGGAACTGGTAAGAAACTCAATGGTTACTCCTTAAAACATAGTTTTTGTAGGTTACAATGTGTTTATCTTCCATGTGCAGCTGGATTCATGTCCAAACATCTTTGTCACTTAAATAATCTTCAATATTATAATATGCTTTTTGTAATAGGAGGTTTTTACTATATTTCTTAAAACTATGCAGAGGCAATTAACGTTTAATGTTTAATTTTTTTATATTGATGAAAAGTAACCGCTTTACTGCAATCTTACCTAATAGTAAGTGATGATACTGTCTTAGATTGTAGTGCGCTAACGTGAGGTATTTTATCTCTTAATTTAATTTTGTAGCAGTCTTATAAGGAACCAAATTTATCTATATTAATGTAGGGGACTATCTCAATAAAAACACCACCTTCTTCCTAAAATCTACTTTTATACAATTTTTTATACCTTAAAATTTCACTATTATTTGATATTAAAACGCAAAATACACAGAGCTTTACTTATGAATAAAAAAATATAAATTTTTCGGACTTGTCACTTTCGATTTAATTAACTTTATAATAATAGTTATATATCACAACACTATCCTCGCATTGCTTCTTATAAACGGACGGTTTCAACGTCTACAACGAATAGTTTTTGATTTATTTTTTTATTATATATACTCTACAGCCTCGCTATATGAGATACTATATATTAGGTATCTCTTATCATGTCGAGATTTCATCTTAGACGGTATCATCACTTACCATCGGACAAGATTAGTCAAATGCTAACTTGTCAGCAATAAAATAAAAGCTCATCACCTTCGATTCAATCGAAATAATAATTATTTATATATCAACGCATTTCTTCGCAATATTGCCTTTGTATAAAACGGTTTCAAAGTATAAAGGACATAGATATTTTTTTGTATTTGTATAAGTAAATAATAGTCCACTAACGTCCCATTGCTGGACACAGGCCTCCTCATTCCGAGGAGCGAGGGTTTTTAAAGCATAGACCCACCACGCTACTCAACTGAGGATTGGTACGCATAGTACACAAGTGCACTCTCTATTCCTTCACTCTCATAGTCCGATGTGACGAGAATCCGACACTACCGGAGAGACATTAGGCGCAGGACCGACGGCTTAACATGCTTTCCGAAGCACGGTGTTGGATCACACCGCAAACTTCCCAACTTCGGGCAAATATTGAAAAAATCTTAATATAAAACTTGATTTTTGAATACGCCTGACCCGGGATTCGAACCCAGAACCTCATGTCTGTAGTCGAACATGTTAACCACTAGACCAATGAGGCAGTATTTTAAAAATTACCTAATTGACAATGTTTAAATACGGCCCTGTCGACAGACAGACAATTTTTAAATATAACACACATACATTTTGACAAGTATATTTTGATCGACTTCTGCGTCCAAATTATTAAGAATACCTACATGATTTATCTAATATTATAAAAAGGAAACATTTGTGGTTTTTATGTATTGTATGTTTGTAACGTTTTCCAAGAACAACTACTGGGCCGATTTCAAAAATCTTATCACCATTACGAAGCTGCATTTTCATTATATTACTTTCTTAAAAAAATAGGGATCCTTAATAAAAATGCATTAATTTAAGAAAAAAAGATACTACAGTATTATTATCTACAAAAAATGTTCCCGATACCATAATTTAAAAGTAAATAAAAGTGCCGATAATAATCAAACCATATTATTCATACCTCTGTAGTAATTAATCCTTTTCCTATTAAATTTTATTAAAGATAGTTTCAATACCTGTGACATACTTTTAAAGTTATCAAAATCGGACATGTAAATAAAATTGTAACGACCTTTATAACTGGGCCTGCGACTGGTGAGTTAGCTCATATTCTAAGGATATCAATTATACCTAACGATATATAACAACACTGTTTCTATTTTTATCAAGCTAAAAATTACAATAACGATTTAACATCTAATAAACTGAAAGGATGTAATGAAAAACTGAATGAAATAAAACTTTTATGTTAACGAAAAATCCTATGGTCCGACTTAGACTTTCCATTGCGACGAGATCGGTAATTACTCGGTTGAAATCGCGGGGCATTGCTATTGGAATTTCTTTTGAGAAAGAAATTTGTTTTAACTCATTTTATATCTGTACAGAAACTCAACAATGGCGATACTTGTAAAAACAGAAGTTTTTTGAGTTTTGCTATCAGAATATACAAGTTTTATAGTAACTTAACAACTGTGACAATTACGCAGACAACGGATCGAGTGCCGCACAACGGTGAACGCTTAATTTGTCACGTTCCGCTCAAACTTTCGCATGCAAAAACCTGTAACACAAACCGCGGGCGACAGCTGAAAGAAACCCTACAGGAGAGTTAGCGAAAGTAATTAATCGCGAGCGGGTGTCACCATGTCAGTCTGTATCAGCCGGACGGGCACTCTACTGGAAAATTGGAAGTGGTGCGTTTTGGAATAGTCACCAACATTGCACGCCACAATTTAATTAAAACAATCGTACGTGAGTTTTATAGCATATCTGCGTTTGACCAAATCATTGGAGCAGTGGTGCAATGACTCGCATTGCTGACAGAGGTACCGGATTCTATCTACGGTCAGGCAAATTTAGGAAATTGCATTTTCTAATTTTGTCTGAGAGAGATTTGTTACGATGCTACGTAGAAAACATAAGGGGTAAATTGTCTCTTACTAGACTAGCCCGCAGACTATCACCAATTATCATCAGGTGTGATAATAGTCAAGCATTAACAGGAAAATGTCAGAAACAAGAAAAATACCAGGTCTTCAAGATAGTAATTCTCTTTAGTAAACACGTAGTACCCGCAAATGAAAATTGTTCATAAGAACTGAAAAACTTTTCATAAAACAAAACAAATTATAACTTCCGTATTTCAGCTAGTTATCGTTTTTGAAGAGTATATTCATATTTTGGTGCTAAACAGATGGGACTTTAGCAGCATTGGTGCAATGGTGCCAGTACTCGATTTGCTAACAAACGTCCTGCCTTAGATCTCGTCAGGACATTTTTTTTATTGCTGACAGGTTAGAGCGTGACTGCGATCAAACCTGATAGTAAGAGTTGATACAATGTAAGATTGAAACGCGTTAATTTGGTATGAAGCATTTAACCTCTTACAATTTTAGAAAATTACATTTTTTTACTTGTCTAAGTCAGAGCACTTAGAAAGTTACAACACTACCACTAACGTTTTTGCTGTTTGCAAACAAATTGCATTTCGTCGGTATGCTGTGTATCAACCATAAAATATTATACTCTTTGTCCTAAAGTAATTTGGAAAAATAGTGATAGTTCAAAAAAGCTAACTTTACTGGAGAACCGTATGGTAAGTTATACAAAACTTTTTAATGTAATTATACAAATCAATCACTTAATGACATTTTGTGTTGTCGATTTAAATATATGAGTGTTAATACAAGACTATTCATGATACTGATTAGTCTTTAACTAAAATTACATTGTGTGAATATTGAAATAAAAATGCAACACTAATTTAATGCAATTATTGAATAAAAGTAAAAAAAGAAACAACAGCGGCTAATCGTATAAATATCAGGCGTATTATTTTATTAAAATTCCGTATCACGCAAACAAATAAAATGGATCACTAGTTATATTGAATTCCATACAGGTATCTTGATATAATCTTATCTGATAGTAAGTGACGATACAATCAAGTGTTATCCCTTATCGGTTTTTTATTTCCATTAACTTTTTTCTTTTAACTTTGCTTTACGAAACATCTTTACTAATAAGATGCAAACTGATCGCTACCTCATAGAGAAATCATCTGCTAGTGAAAGGATTACTTGCACTAAAACATAAATGAGGGCCTCAAAAAGCTTAGAACAAACTTAACCTTTCCGTATATATGACATATGAATCATATATAATAAAATTTCAAATTCATAAAGATGCGAAATTAAATAGGAGTCACAAATNCATTTAACCTCTTACAATTTTAGAAAATTACATTTTTTTACTTGTCTAAGTCAGAGCACTTAGAAAGTTACCACACTACCACTAACGTTTTTGCTGTTTGCAAACAAATTGTATTTCGTCGGTATGCTGTGTATCAACCATAAAATATTATACTCTTTGTCCTAAAGTAATTTGGAAAAATAGTGATAGTTCAAAAAAGCTAATTTTACAGGAGAACCGTATGGTAAGTTATACAAAACTTTTTAATAAACCAATCACTTAATAACATTTTGTGTTGTCGATTTAAATATATGAGTGTTAATACAAGACTATTCATGATAGTGATTAGTCTTTAACTAAAATTACATTGTGTGAATATGAAATAAAAATGCAACACTAATTTAATGCAATTATTGAATAAAAGTAAAAAAAGAAACAACAGCGGCTAAATCGTATAAATATCAGGCGTATTATTTTATTAAAATTTCGTATCACGCAAACAAATAAAATGGATCACTAGTTATATTGAATTCCATACAGGTATCTTGATATAATCTTATCTGATAGTAAGTGACGATACAATCAAAAATGTTATCCCTTATCGGTTTTTTATTTCCATTAACTGTTTTCTTTTAACTTTGCTTTACAAAACATCTTTACTAATAAGATGCAAACTGATCGCTACCTCATAGAGAAATCATCTGAGGGCCTCAAAAAGCTTAGAACAAACTTAACCTTTCCATACATATGACATATGAATCATATATAAAAAAATTTCAAATTCATAAAGCTGCGAAATTAAACAGGAGTCACAAATTAAATATTTGTGCGAAGAAATTAAATGTATATATGGTTAGGGAAAAAAATAAACTTTTCTTTGTCAGCAACTTGTGTATTAAAGCGAAGTCTGTGTAAATCAATTTAACAATGCCTTTTGTCCAAATAAATAAACGAAATAAAATAAAAAAAGGCCCGAAGTGATATTAAAGAAAACACGAAGATGCAAAATATGACGCTATATAAAACCAACACTGACATAAATAATTATGCATAAACCATTGTGGGTCGCGAGAAATAAGAATTAAATGGGAATATATCTCTGTCGTTTTGTATTCATATAACATTACCGTATCTTTCTTTTCCAGACGTTTTAAGCGTTGATTATTCAGCGGTATCAAGTTGTACCATCTGTTCCCTTTCATCGTTCAATTC
The DNA here is from genome assembly GCA_015832385.1 of Elymnias hypermnestra. Classification (NCBI taxonomy): domain Eukaryota; kingdom Metazoa; phylum Arthropoda; class Insecta; order Lepidoptera; family Nymphalidae; genus Elymnias; species Elymnias hypermnestra. Next base: position 2,272,015 of record JACTOM010000063.1, on the reverse strand, counting down.
ACTCTCTTCATCAAGTGGGAATAAAGTTGTTTTTCGTATGAATTGTAAATAAAAGAAGGCTTTAGTCTGGAGACATTATTTTGTCACAATGGTGGTTCCGCCCACCTCGCAGGCCGCAGTGAAAACTCTTTGGTGATGCACTGCTTTGGGGAACGAATAAATTTAAAGTCAGCACCGTCCGTAAGAGTAGTGCATATCTCTATGTGTATATAGACGTGATTTAAAGCACCCCGTGGAATAATAAACGCTCAAAATTAGTATTATTATCATATTAATGCGCAGAATATTGCGTCACGCTTACATAACCAAAATATTCTTGAAGTTAATTTTCTTTAGGCACACGAGGGTAATATTTTTACGTATGAAACGCGTGATTAACGTCACGTGTGCAATGTTTTTTACAACCAAGGATAGATAGTTTAAAAAAAAAAGTAAGTAGCAGCCCATTAACGTCCCATTGCTGGGCACAGGCCTCCTCACTCCGAGGAGCGAGGGTTTTAAGGGCATAGACCCACCACGCTGCTCCACTGCGGATTGGCAGGCATAGTACACAAGTGCACTCTCTATTCCTTCACTCTCATAGTCCGATGTGACGGGAATCCGACACGACCGGAGAGAGATCAGGCGCAGGACCGACGGCTTAACGTGCTCTCCGAGGCACGGGGGTGGATCACACCGCCAATTTCCCACCTTCGGGCAAATATTGAGAAAATCTTAATAGAAAACTCAATATTGATTATGAATTGGCCCGACCCGGGTCTCGAACCCAGGACCTCGTGTCTGTAGTCGAACATGCTAACCACTAGACCAATGAGGCAGTCGATATATAATTAAGCTAAGATAGTTTTAATAATTATAAATAATATGTGGCATTTTAATTTGCCACTTGACATATATGCTATTTTTCATAAAATATAAAATAACAATCGTCCATAAATTATCTTTTCTAAATTTTAGATTCAAAAACAAAGTTTAATTAATATATTTCTAATATTCACAAAAAAAAGGTGGCATTTTTATTTAAAATTTATCATTTGAGATTTTAATAAATTATTAATAATATGTATTTATTTTCCGACACTTTTAATTTTTTAATGACAATTAAATTCCTAAGATATTTTCTTTTTTCCAATCAAGACGATCAGCAATTACTATTCTAAACGTTAAAAAAAACTATTTAAAATCTATATATAGTTTTTGGGAAGCAGATAAATAGAACCTTAGAGACAAAAGTAGAGAAGGCCGGTAATAAACCATCCTTTTTAATTTAGAGTAGTTCGTATTCAAGGGATTATATTTTTACCTTAAATTTAAAAAAAAAGATTTGACAGCGTACCAGACGTAATAATGCGAGCCTCTTAGTTAGCTGTGGTCCCGGATTCCATTCCGATAACCAAATTTGGGAAGTAGTGTTTCCCAATTTATCTAAGTCTTGCTGAACAGTATAATGACTAATCATTGAGTTGCCAAGGAAATGTTATGAATACTGCGAATTTTCCAGCCGAACTGAGTCTATATATAATAACCAGATTTCTATGTTTTTCTAATTAATAAGTTGTTTGACTGGTTATTGAAAACTCAATCTTAATTTTTTGAATTGCAATGTGAGTTAAGTAGCAGCCCATTAGCGTCCCTCCACACACTCATAGATGGGATAGATAGATAAAATTTTTATTTGTTTCTTCACACATTTTTTCAACATATAAGTCGCTGGTTTTCAGGACGAACTGTAGTTCAACCGTAGTCAATACATACTCTTTAAAAAACTTACATTCTAATTTAATTTACCTTCTACACAATAAGAGTAAAGAAACATAAGCACTACAAAATCGAAAAGTAAATTAACAAATCTAAAACTAAATGCCATTATTTAATATAATATATACTTTTTACTACCTACATTACTAATAATTACTTTTACTTTTTGCCGCAATAACGTTGTCGCCCGTCCACATAAGTACTGGAGACAAAGTTTTAGAGCGTGGACCCACCACACGGCTCTCCTGCGGGTTGACCGGCATACTACACAAGTGAATACGCTAACATAGGTGCATTCTCTATTCCTCTCATCCTTCACTCTCGTGAGACGACAATGCGACACGACTGGATAGAGATCAGGAACAGGACCGTCGGTTTAACGTTCTATAAAGACACGGAGGTACACATCTTTGTCTATTTGTCCGATAGTCATAGTATGGTACACGGGTATGCGATCCCGGCTCCCCGAGCTATTACTGAATCTTCTCAGTCTTCCGAATCAGTAATATCCTACTACCTTATATTTTCCTTTCTCTTCATTACAAAGTTCCTATCTTTTTGACCCGTTCCCCCCTTTTATTCCATTTTCCTACCCACTTCCTGCCAGTCCAAGGTGTACCGTGCCGAGGGACTCATGGCTAGGGGCATTTGCCTAGTCGCAAGCGGTGGCCCTGGGACCGGGCGAACCCAGAAATAGGCTAGCCTTATTCTGGCATGCGGGGCTCTGCCAGAATGGACCTATGTTCCCTTGCTACTCGTGGGAACGCAATGGTGATATTATTACATTCCAAAAATGGCGGCGATGAGATTCGCAATCCATCACGTCACGTTCCTAATGGGGGCGAAAAGCGGGCTACCGAGAGCCGCTTTGCTACTTTGAATGTAAGAGGAGGAATGAATGAAAAGATTGATGAAGTATGCCAGATGATGCATGATAGGTGCATAGATGTACTCTGCGTGAATGAGACAAAGAGGAAAGGATGTGATACCACGAAACATAGCCCTTACACAGCTTACTGGTCTGGTGTAAGCAGTGATAAGAGAGGCTGTCAGGGAGTTGGTATCATACTTTCCGAAAGAATGGATGATTGTGTGAAAGAAGTGAAATACGTGAGTCCTAGACTCATCTGGATCAGGCTAAAAGTTGGACTTACTCGGATCTTTGTCTTGGGTGCTTATGCTCCGACGGATCTGGGCACCAGAAAGTCCAATAAAGCCCAAAAAGAAATAGATGAGTATTGGGAAAGTGTGAGTGATACGTTGAATGAATGTGAACCGAATGAGCGAATAATTATGTTAGGAGATTTTAATGGATGGGTAGGTGTGAAACGTGATGGATATGAAAGGACTCTTGGTATGTTTGGTGACAAACGGGTGAATGAAAATGGACGAAGTTTGCTTGGAATATGTGTGGAACATAGTCTTTTTGTGGCAAACACTATGTTTGAGCACAAGGGGATTCATGTGTATACAAGGGAAGAAGGGAATGCTAGAAGTATGATTGATTTTGTAATTGTGGACGAAAAACTGAAGAAGAAAGTTCTAGATGCTCGAGTATACCGCGGGGTCGACATCGATACTGACCACTACCTGGTCGTTGCCCGAATCGGTGGTCTTTTTAATCGGTGGCGCCATAGAAAGAAGGAAACCTCGAGCATTCTTGAACGAATAAAAGTGGAGAGATTGCAAGAAGAGGATGTTAGAGAAGAATATCTGAAAAATTTGAGTGGGCGATTCAAGAGTGAAGACGAAGGAAATGAGATTGAAAGTTTATGGAATAAATTTAAAGATGGAGTGGTTGGTGCTGCTATTGATGTATGTGGCGTGTCTAAAAGGAGGAAAGGTAAGAAAGAGAAGAATTTGTGGATGGACAAAAATGTTCAAGCAGCTGTGTGTGAAAAGAAGAAAGCTTGGTCCGATTGGTTGGCTACAAAAGCGAACCAACGAATGCAAAAGGCAACGAATGATGACGTAAAAAAGGCAAGAATGGAATACAAAAGGGTGAAAGTAATCGTGAAAGAAGCTGTAAGAAAGAAAAAAGAAGAATACAGTGATATGTATGATAGGAGACTTTCTGATGATTTTCAGTCAAACAAAAAGTTTTTCTGGAAATCAATACAATTTGCCCGAGGGAGATCTACTTCCTCGGAGCTTTGTAAAATCAGAAGTTTAGATGGAAGTTTAATAAAAGGAGAAGAATGGATATTGAAGAGATGGAAGGATCATTTTGAAAGTTTGTTTGAAAGAAATGAAGCAGAGGTAAATATGGCCTCTGCGGATAGCAATGAATGTAAGACAAGTGATAGCGAGATTAGTATGGATGACATCATGAAAGCGATAAAAGGTATGAAATCAGGTAAGGCTGCTGGGTATGACAGAGTGTCAGTCGAGATGCTGAAGGCTGGCCGCGGGATTGTGGTAGCTCAGCTGTACTGCCTTTTCAATATATGCTGGGAGAAAGGTCAAGTCCCAAGAGATTGGAGCAAGGCCGTAATTGTCCCTCTATATAAAGGAAAAGGGTCACAGCAGGAGTGCAAAAATTACCGCGGTATCAGCCTTCTTAGTGTCGTCGGCAAATTGTATGCAAAGATATTAATTGAAAGGGTGATTAATGAAACTGATGGGAAAATATGGGACGTGCAAGCGGGATTTAGAAGAGGAATGGGATGTACGGATCAGGTCTTTTCTTTACGGTGCATAACTGAAAAATGTTTGGCTAAACACCAAAAAGTTTATTGCGCGTTCGTAGATTTAGAAAAGGCCTATGATCGAGTGGTGAGGAATGAGCTGTGGTCAACGTTATCTACGTATGGGGTGAGCGGTTGTCTGATCCAAGCATTGAAGTCTCTCTATGAGGGTTCTAGTGCCTGTGTCAGAATAAACGGAGCGTACACGGAGTGGTTTCCTGTCGAAAGAGGTGTTCGACAGGGATGTGTTGCGTCACCATGGCTGTTCAACCTATTCATGGATAAATGTTTGACAGATTTAAAAGAAAGTATGTATGGGTTAAGAATGAATGAATTACTCATCAAATGTTTACTCTACGCTGATGATCAAGTAATACTTGCGTCATCCGCTAACGAGCTTCAGGAGATGCTAAATATTATGAATGAAGCTTTGAAAGGGAAAGGAATGAAAGTGAATGTAAACAAAACGAAAGTTATGCTTTTTGAACGAGATGAATCTATGATGAATGGCAATATTTTGATAGATGGGGAACAAGTGGAAGAGGTGAAAGAATTTGTATACTTGGGATCTAAATTTACAAAAGATGGAACATGTGAAAGTGATATCGAAAGGAGAGTGAATGCAGGGAATATGGTAAATGGTGCTCTGCATGCTTTTATGAATAGCCAGATGGTGTCTCAAAGGGCTAGACTGGCAGTGCATGCTGGAGTGTTGGTGCCAACACTTATGTATGGTAGTGAAAGTTGGGTATGGCAGAAGAATCACAAAAGTAAAATAAATGCGGTAGAGATGAGAGCGTTGAGAAGCATGAGTGGATTAAAACTGAGTGACAGAGTAAGAAATAGTGTGATAAGAGAACGTTGTGGTATAAAAGAAGACGTAGTGACTAAAATTGAGAAAGGTATGCTTAGATGGTTTGGGCATGTAGAGAGAATGAATGAAAGGAGACTGACAAAAAGGATTTATGAGTCAAGAGTGAATGCGAAAGTTGGAAGGGGAAGACCAAGGCGAACGTTCCTGGACCAAATCCAGGACATTTTAAATAACGGCCAGGTCAAGAGTACTCTAAACCGACGAACTTGTATGAAAGGTTTAATGAGATTGAAAGAAGCGAAGGAGATATGCAAGGATCGTGGCAAGTGGAAGGATGTTGTCTCTGCCTACCCCTATGGGAATGAGGCGTGATGCTATGTATGTATGTATGTAAAGACACGGAGGTGCCGCCAACTTGCCAAAATTCTAACTTCAGGTTCTTACTGCGAATTTATTCACAGACAACTTAATATTAAAATCTAAATATTCTTTATTCTTACGGCTCATAAAGCACTTTCTAATCGTCAGTAAGTTAATTCCGCTAAGAAGAAACCGGCAAGAAACTCGACGGTTACTCCTTTAAACATAGTTTTTGTAGGTTTCAATGTGTTTAACTTTCATGTGCCACTGGAATCAAGTCAAACATATTTATCACTTAAATAAACTTCAACATTATCATATGCCTTTTGTAACAGGTCGTTTTTAACATGTGTCAATGAGTTTTGGGCCTTCTTTACTCTAAAATATGGCATTACATGTTTGTTTTTATTTGTTGTATTAAAATTGTGTATCGCTCCTTTTGCTGAATGTATTGATTTTTCAATTCACTCAATCCGGAACTCCAACGCAGGATCTTATGTCTATAGCCGATCAAGCTGACCAATGAAATGTTGCTTGAATCATTTCTCCGAGATATTGACACCAAGTTTATTACCAATCAGTTATTTTAGACCTACGATTACATGAGAATTACAACGATAGCATAGTAACTAGAACCGGTCACGGCGTGAGAAGCACTGTAACCACTGACGGTGCCCGTGGCGTCTCCACAAACCGCAAAGAATGGGTAATCTTATACACGAAGCTTATCGACACTACCTTTCATGGTCGCCAATATCGTATTACAAGCACCGTCTTACGGACGCTATAAAAACTTACAACAAATTCAATTTTAAACCTTAATGCAACGAGATAAGAACTATACGTGTTTCATATATCGAAAATAACTTTGTGGTTAGCGACAGTCGTTCATAGATTGCTTTTTGTCGAAGCCTGGACGAATAAAAATAAAATGTTAGCGCACGACGTAGGTGGCTATCGTGTATCGAATTCTACATAGTGAAATGTTAGCAAGAATTGAAAACTTTTGCTGGTTTGTTTTCTGGCTAATCCGATTAAGTTGATACGGTACAAACTAGCAGTCTCTGCAATAATTGAATTTCACAGAACACTGATTTATTAAATAAAGGAGTGTGATGAAGAAAATTGATTGTATAAGTTCTTTAAATTACTATTAGTATTTAAACACTGACGTTAGAACATTTAGAATTGGGAGATGGCTTTATGTTAAAAAGTAAGATGGAAGTTAGACACAATAATATCCGGCTGAGTTTATAGTGGATTCCTTTCAGGGCAAGCCGTGAAGACCCCATAAGAATATCTTTAGCTGTTTAGTCGCTCTTTACTATCATCATCAGTCAGTTCATATTATGCTGATATAAATAATAATTTATTTTTTAATCGTATTGTTTATTCAATCATTTAAAATTGTATGCGATCTGACAAAAAAATATGCATATAGTCTCCAAAACTGATAACTCTAGTCGATTAATGCGAATGTAAAATATATACTTTTCTTATGAAAAGATTCTATATGTTTATGTCACCAGTTTTGGGATTGCTGTTTATTTTTTATTTATTTATATACTCATTATTGTACACCATACGAAAATTGACAGAAGTACAAGAGAGGTACGTAAGTAGAATTGTAATTTCTAATACGTATTTGTATATTTAACTAAATAGTTGACGAAAACAACAAATAATAAAAAAAATACTTACACGGAAAACAAAACAAGATACAACGTTTTTCTACAGCTTCATTCTACATCTAATTTAAATCTACAAGCAACATGATGTCCATTAAACAAGTCTACTGACAGGGCAAATAAATAAACATAAAAATTATTCAAAATTACACAAGCGGCGAATTGGCTTTGAATAGAAACTTCAATCAGGGAGAGTATTCCTAAGAAAGCTTCGCTTTTAATATGCACCTCACAATGGTAAGGGGAGCGAGTTTTGAAGAAGTCCTTGTAAGGTACTTTATCTTGCCGCAAGCTCCCCTTTTATCGTGGGACGAGAATACGATTAGAAGTCTTAATCTTTAAAAAACTGCTGAGTTGACCAGAATTCAACTTTTATATTTTTCCAACCCGGTTGACTCTTTTCATTGGACCTATTATTATTAAAGTGTTTCAATATTAAACAATGAACAACTTAAAAGTGAATTCCTACGTCATCTAACTCGATCTTCTTAAACTCATTACATAGAAAGAACTTATAATATTCGGTAAAAACAACAAGTACGAGTTTGAAAGAGTATATTTGAATAAAAATCTTAATAAACATGAATGAACAAGTGAAAAAGTAGAAGTAATAGTTTGAAAAAAATATTTACATACTTACTATTTTATGCCATTCTAGATTATGTCTCTACCCAGGTATAATTTTAAAGAATTGTATGTTTATAATATATGAAAAGCCAGGTTTTACAACTGAAAATTGAGAATTCAACCATTACTTCTTTTAAAAACTTTTTATCATGACTAAATTCGTATATTCAATTTCTAAAATTAGCTTACACTCTCAACATTGAACATGTAAATGTTCGATTTTTTAATCTTTAATAAAAAGCTTTTTTACACTCAAGTTTAAATACATTTCTTTTATAGTATATCTTTTAGCATAACGTTAAAACAATATTTTCACATGTCAAATTTATTAATTAGGTTATATTGTGTAAAATTGTAGTGACTATTGAAAACTCGCGTTAAATGTGTTTTATTATTGATTGAAAATTTGAACAAGATCTACAGGGAAAGTGTTAACTAATAATTAAATAATTTTCCCAATATGATGATATGATGTTTCACTTATATAAAATAAAACAACAAATATGGATAAACATGTTGGATCGTTTTATTTTAAACCTAAGACAAATTTCACCCCAGGGAAGTCTTTTAAATGAGGTGTGCATTGGTCAAGGGAACAATAGAGGATCAAAGGGATGCTTTCTTCGCAGCAGGGGTGTATTCAAAATGCAAGGACTTGGATATATTTGAATAAGTTTGAAATTGGTATAGTAGTAATATCTGGTATAAAAATACATAAATAAGGGTTTTAGCATCATATTACGGATATGTGGTTATAGCAGCAAAAAAATTGTTGTTTTCTCATTAAAAAGATTTCCATAAACAGTAAATAGTATGTGTATTTGTTAATGATAATTACGTAACAGATAAATTGCCATTTATATACAAATTGACCTAACTATGTGTAAAATATCAACAATAAAGCCTTATTACTTAAATGAAAATTAAGGTTAGGTTTTGTTCCGTTTAAAATTTGAATCGGTTTAACAGATCTTATAAAAGAATATAGATCTCTTTTTCTAGAATTGTTATTGGAATCGGATTCAAATCGGAATTAGTTACATATAAATGTACAACTCGATATATATATAATAAAGCAGACTATAAATACTAAAACTTAACGACTGGGGGATTTAAAATAGATATGAAACTTGCAAACATTTACGTAGAAGTTGTACAAAGGTGTTAAATACTTTAACGAAACTTTATAGTTCAACTTTGCGAGAAGTCCTTGAACTTATCGTTGTTGCATATTCATAGAAATATATAAATTTCAGCATGCTTATATTCATTTAAATATTGATGCGAAAAGCACCATGATACTAATATCCCAAAAAATCACAGAACTCCTTCCAGGATATGCGAGATATCTCCACGTTTTCGTTCCAAGAGAACAAAGGTCTAGCTGGGAGTTGATGCAGTAAGTAGCAGCCCATTAATGTTCCACTGCTGGGCTCAGGCCTGCTTGCTCATACGAGAGAGGATTTTTAGAGCATAGACCCACCACGCTGCTCCACTGCGGATTGGCAGCCAAGGTACACAAGTGCACTCTCTTTTCCTTCACTCTCATAGCTCGATGTGACGGGAATCCGACACTAACGAAGAGAGATCAGGCGCAAGGACCGACAGCTTAACGAGTAAATATTGAGAAAATCTTAATAGAAACCTCAAAATCGATTTTTGAATTGGCCCGACTCGGGTTTCGAACTCTGTACCTCATGTCTGTAGCCGAGCATGCTAAGCACTGGACCAATGAGGGATTTAATGACGCTATTATAATCTACGTGTCTAACCACTAACCCACTCGCGATTTACATGCCCTAAATTAGTTTCATTAAAATGGTACTAATGCAAAGACGATGACTAATCACATAAATAAAACTATTAGCCATATAGAATTGAAATATAGCAACGTAGAGAGAACGGATTTGCCCATATTCCTACGAGATCGGAGAATGGCTAGTACATCATAAAAAAATATAAGTCATAAAACTGAAAGTATTCTTAGCTAGCGACTTACCTCGCATAATAAATATTCTCTCTTCATTTATAAGCGGAGCGAAAAGAATATTAATATCTGTGGCATTTATTGCCTTACACTCTTAAAACGAGTCGATAACCAAGCGGTAAATATATTTGCAAATTTATTGGGCAGTTGTTTATCCCCCTGTCTGTGATTCTAACTGCAAGTTTAGATATAAGCATTTGAACTTGAGTAGACGTATAAAAAAGTATTGTATTAAAGATTGAAAACCTGAACAAGATCTAAGGAAATAGTAAGTTTAAAAAAATGTATTTTGGGTTGAACCACAAGTCTATTGCAAAATATTCTGATACGTACTGAAACCATCATTATATTATTTTATTAATGACACAACTTTTAAAGAACTTAATACCATTTAGAATTAAGCGAGTAAAATCCTCAGTAAACGACGGTAGCTAAGGTTAAATTATAAAGGGTTGTAACACAGCAAATTTTAAGGTAAGTTGTATGTACTCAGACGTCCCCTAATTCTCGCAACTTTGGGTGAATTTAACCACGCCCGCTTCAGACCAACTCGGTTTAGAGGTTTTTTATTTAAATGTCAGTTGAAATGTTGAAGTGCCTTTCATACCTATGTTTCTGTGAAGATTTTTGTATATTACGTCGGAATCTCTTACTCAGGATCTTTAACTTAAAAATCTATATATAACACATAAGTTGTTTTTACGAAGGTCCCTTATTGATTTAGAAACGCTCCAATGGTGATACATAAAAACGTCTTTTGCAAGCAACCTAATGTATTGGTTAACTCAAAGAAGGAAACAGAAATTTCTGAGATTATATCTACAATAGGTTCAGGTAATGACTTATGAGAAAATTCTTAACACAATTTACAATTCCAGGGAACACAAATCAAATACAATATTAAATAATCCTAAAGTCTAAATCATAGTAACAAACGACTCATGCTAACTGCGAGAAAATTGCGGGCACTGACTCGGAAATATACTTAAGAAGTAATTTGTTGTTCACAATCAATTTAATGAAGCTAGTTTTGCCAGGCACCATTGTTGCGACAAAACAAATGGCCTATCAACTAACCATTAAAGTAATGTTCGAGAAATAACTTAAACTGCATTAAACTGTCCTTTGAGATACAGCAGGCTCGAGATAGGATCGGTAAATCATAAGATTCCAAAGCGTACCAGCAATTTATATACGTCAGAAATAATAATCAGGTACATAGCTCTTGAAATGGACCAGTTATATGAGATATAGTGTATAAATATTATTTCTTTCAATAGAAATGAATAACTTGAATTTCGTTGTTGTGCTTGATTTATGCACCTACTTTCTGAGGTTACTTTTTATCTTAAATTCACATGTACAGAGTAAAAGAATATATCTGTTTTGACATAAAATTCGTATTACACGATGGAATTTAAAATATGTGTGTGTAAAATTTGAGCATTTGGTAATTTCAATGATGACTGATCATCGAAATTACTACATTTATTACCCTACGTTATATTGTTTTAAAATCATTTAGTTATTGAAACCTAATTTAAGCACGATATTTTATAGGTGACCTTAGGATGATTAATTATCATCCATCATTATATAAGTTTCCAAATTCAACGATTACTTTGAAATATGAGAATAGATTTAGGTAGGGATAAATTTTTGAATAAATTATATGCAAAGTAGACAGTAATGCTTAGATGGTTTGGGCACATAAAGAGAATGAATGAAAGGCGAATGACAAAATGGAGTTATGAGTCAAGAGAGAATGAGTAAATTGGAAGGGGAAGACCAAGGCGAACGTTCCTGGACCAAATCTAGGATATTTTAACTAAGCACCAGGTCAAGAGCTCTCTAAACCGACGAACTTGTATGAAAGGTATAATTAGAATCAAATAATCTAAGGAGATATGCAAGGATCATAGCAAGTAGAAGGCATCTGCCTACCCCTATGAGACAGCATCACGCCTAGAATGAGGCGTGAAGCTAAGCATGTATGTGGAGACAGTATAGCTATATTATCATATAAGAGACACTCAATGGTGACCAAGCACCAAGCCATCCACCATGAAACTATAACTCCGAAACCATGTCTACTAGTCCAAAGCGCTTTAATTTGTAAGCGAACTTTGTAAAAATTCCTTTAAATTAGTGAATTGTGAAAACTTTCAGTAAACTTAGGAGATAGTGTAAACGATGTTAACCCGCGAAAACTCTGAGCGAAACATTCCGCAGGACGATCGATTTGGATTAGGCTTCTGTCCGCCGACCCGACTGAATAAACAATGTGACGACCGCTCTACCCTTTTAACGAACCCTCACTAGACTCAAAGGAATCCACACGTATCATACATTTGTAGCATGTGTCCAGCTGAATTTTAACTTTGAAGAGCAGAGGTGTATTGACGTTGTAGTCAACAATCAGCGGGAAAAGATCATCCGTCTTTCCGTCAAACAGTAACGTCATAATCCATCTTCCTATAGACCAATACACAGAGTAAACAAATACAGATACAGACATTAACCTTAAATTACAAGAAAAGTGTAATACTTCTTGATACTATTAAAGAGAGCGATAAAGCTACCTAATCTATAGATACCTCAAACTTACTATAAATGATGACGTGAATACGTCTTTAAAATCGCAACTATAGTGAGACAATTAGAAAAACCAATCATAACAAAATAGCAGGATAAAATTTGGTGTTTGTAACTACATACCTGACACCTCCATTTGAAATTTAATAACACCAACGGATAGGTAAAGGATCAAAGAATTTATTGCGCTAAGAAAGGACTATAACACATATTTTATATAGAAACTATTAGCGTTTACGCGACTTAATCACGTACAATAAACGGACGTATCCATGACACAGCCGCACAATTTTTTTGGTCAGATTAACTTAGAAGAAGAGTAAAGGTATATTGACATTTCAATCAATAATTAACGGTAACAGATCTTCAGTCTTTCTATCAGTAACTTCATAAATCAAATCCACTACCAATTAGCCGAAGATAAATGCACAGTAATAAAAGAGAGCCAAACGCTTTCACGAATTTTATATCAAAGGTTTTAAAAACAATTCCCACATACGTAAATATAAAGGAGTAAGGAATTTTTCCCATTTTTGCAACGTTTTTCATTGATGACATATAACCTGCAGCTTTCCTCCATAAATGAGCTTATATAATACGGAGAGATATGTTCAATGCCAACCACTAGTTCCAGAAATTAGGGTGTTCAGCCACATAAACTCTTCAATCTTATATTAGTGTACATTCCATAACAAAGTTATGTTCTTCTTTAATATTTAAGTAATCATCATCAGATAAGTTCTTCGTGGGTCATCATTTGAAGCAAAAAATGTAGAAATTCTAATGTATTAGTGCAATTCAGAAGTTATTATGCAATGGTTTTTTATTACTTGTTCATCAAGTGTTTGATATGTACAATTTTAATTTGTAACGTTTAATATTTCTATTAATTTCATATTTTTAAAAATTTCAATTGCTAATTAAACAAAATTGTTAGTTTTTTTTAGGTTTGTCATTAGTGTTTAGTTTCAATTCTACTTTTTAGATGTATTTCCGAGTTGAGTAGAATAGATTTCTCATTAGAGTAGAATACGGTTGAGCAACCTCTAGTGATCTTACTCATGGCTGACGTGGAATCCTCTGGGTTTTAGTGGGTATTCCGGAATCTGCAAGTCCCACTCTCCCGTTGTAATTTTTTATATCGGAGTTTGTAAAAGCATTTCCCAGCGAAATGACGAAAGAGTTGTTTCCTTAAATTGAAGTACATGCAAAGATCATGAAGTCAACATGAAGTACATGCAATGAATGTTTTAAGCAAAATTCATTGTTTCATATCTGTTTGTATTAAGTGGCATTCTGTAGTTGATCTAAATAAGATCTAATATTTTAAAAAATAATCGTAATGATAACACTTAGGAAAAACGATAAATCAAAATTAAGTACTATCAGCATGGTTTCTATAGGAAGTGTATTGATATGATAAAAAAGCAATTCATGATAGACCCTAAAAAAGCAAATTCGCTTTTTGCATAAAATTTGTTTTCATCGTGTATTTATTTTTGGAAAATTGTTATACAACGCTGAGCTCAGTCGCTGTAATATAATTTATTCGAACAGAACGTGACGCCCTTGTCAATTGAGTTTATCGAACCCGGCATGACAGGTAAAAGGTTGTTGCCTATTAAAGATTCTTTTATTTACAATTTTTTATTTTTACTTAAATTTCGGTTATCACATGATGCAAGAATACGTACTCGTTTAACAGATAAACATGTTCGATTATAGATTTGAACATATTAGTATAAGTTTTACCGCAACAGTAAGGTTGCTTTTCACCATGATCTTGTTGGATTACTATTACCTACTTAACTCCACAGCAATATATATACAACCCTTCTTTGGGTAAATTATAACGCAATCCAGGACAACAGAATCCAAAATATTTTCCTATGTTAAATATATATATATTTATATGATTTTCTTTTAACTATATTAAACTTAGTTTTATGTCCCTTTTCTCCATATTAAATTATACAAGTACTAGCATAAAATATATGCCCTTCTAATGTTTAATAATTTTATTTATAATGACCTACTAAATGTATAAGGGAACAATAAATGTTCGTTTAAATTAATTTGAACTGTTTTTACTGGACTAGAAAACAAAAGGTGGTTGTATGTCGAATGTTTTAAGGATAATTCCAAGCCTACTACACGTCATATTTATTGTAATACCAATCAAAATAATGTTATTCCTTAAAATTAATTGCAAAAAAGCAATAAATATTGTAGTACATTCTTATTTACAGGTGATCATTCGTTTGTGTAAAATTTAATATATATATATTGAAGAATTTAAAAAATGCGAAAAAGGAATTCAATTTCATAAGAACATGAAAATAATGTAATAAATTTATTAAATATTACAATACAAAGAGAATCGACAGATGAGATTGAATACAAAATGCTTTTCACGTGTCATATATACATAGATAGGACTATCAAGATAAACCTGTAGTATTGTGAATTATTCTCAAAAGGTATATTAGATTAAGTTTGTAGGTATTTAACAAGCAAAAACTTGATTAATGGTTTAATTCATTGCCAATAGCAAAGTTTAGGTATTCCATAATGCGGCCTCAATTGTATTCCATTATATTACTGTTAGAATATTTGAATAAATTACCGATATTTTGATGACTAAATGAAAGGCGGCTTTTCTTACCTGAAACAAAAATATCATAATAAGACAATGAAAATGTTTACTTTATCAAATACAAGTAATTAACACAAGTCTGATCTATTCTACATATTACAATTACTAACGCTGTCTAACATGAACTTCAGAAAGTCATTCAATAAAAATGAACCTTTAACGTTTTGAATAAAGTTAAATGTTTATTATTTAAAAAAAATTAATAATATCACAAAATTAAAGAAATATTTGAAGTTGATCATCCAATCTGATCTGATAATTGAATCAACACAAAACGAAAATCATAGTCATCCAATTGAAATTGTTTTTATTACCGATAGAGATATTGAAGAGCGAGAGAGAGTGAGTAATATTTTATAGATGTTAACGCCATCTATGCGTCAATATACGAAGACGTCACTGACACTGGCTGTCATTCGGATTGGAAATTGCTTATAATATATACGAGTACGTTAACGAACACGCTACATAAAATCATCATTTTGATTTATCGAGTCAATTCATTCGTACAAGAAAAAGAAAATATTATTCGAAAGATTAGTCTGATCGTCGTAGACGCAACACTTTACGGTCCGGGTTAAGTAGTGTACAAGTAACGCATTGAACTTGGCACCCAGCTCGAAGGACCAAAATATTCCGTATACGACTATCAGACTAATCTTTCGAATGGGGATTTCCTTTTCTTGGACGAATAAATAAATTGAAAGCTATTACGGGTTAGTTACCGTGTATTTTAGAAGCAATTTCGAATCCGAATGACAGCCAGTGTCAGTGAGGTTCTGTTACATATATTGACGTGTAGACGGCGTTATACTGGTAATTGGCAAAGATGCTGAAATAACTATCTTACTAATCGTCTACGGGTATACAATTAGCAAGAAGCAACGTTGAACTGAAGGAGATCTCTTTTGAGTCACGCGGTTTTAATTATGTGATGGATCAGTTAAAATGCCGGCAATATAGATTTTGAACCACAACAAATACTTTAAAATACTCTCGAGAAAAGGTAAACTTTTATAAAAATCGTGCCAACAAAACTATAGCGCAGTTTAAAGTAAGATCGAGAAGTTTTCAACTATGTTTGTCGCAAAAGTTTGACCGTTAACAGAATATACGCGTTCATCTATTAGGAAATATTATAGAGTCCCGAGCCCTGGCTACATTCAGTGGCATGTTTATATTCCTATCGCGTGAGTAGGACGTTTCTTACCTGTCCCTGCACCCCAAACAAAGGTCTACTAAAATAAACTTTACAATAATAGAAATAAGAATCAATTTAAAACAATATGTTAATATGAACAAAAACTTCTACCAACCGTTATGCCCGACGTAGATTTGAAATATGCTGTTAGGTAGGCACTATTTTTTCATAAAGGCAATCAGCAAGCAACTGCTGCAATGCCAGACTTTCTTTAATGTGCAAAAATGTCTACTCTATTTCTTTTTTTAACAATTTATATTGTGTATACAAATGCAACCCGCACAATTTATATTATCCTTATATGAAGATTCATGCCGTAAGCTGGTGTTTCCCAAACTCTAAAAATAATAAATTAATTAAATAAATTTGTTTGTTTTTATTTTTATATGTATCCATGTACGTTTTATATATATTTGTATAGATTCATAATCTGGCAGAAATCGCTACTTAACTTCTTTAATTTCATTTAAATATAAACTGAGATAAGATATAATATCATACAGATGTAGATATTTATGTGAGTGAAGTTTATTGAAAATATTGTCCATCAATATATGAGATAACTTACTATTTGTTAATTTAAAATCGGGATAATCTACTGCCTTATTTTTCACCAACTTCTAATAAAGGAGTACTCATTTCGACTCCATAAATAACGACAACTATAAATTCTTGGCAGGTAAGTTGTCAACACAAGGCTACAAGACTTTTTTCCTGTTATTAAAGTCATTATTAAATAAACCTCCAAAGTTACAAAAATATAAAGACTTTCTTCAAATGTCGTTCTCACGTATCGAACTTACTAAAGAATTAACTACCAAGTATACGGTCGCGAAAAAGTTTTGGGTAGATCATTGGACTTTAAGGACTTACAATTTAGTTCAAATGTTTGAAATGTCGTCGAATAGTTTTATTTTAGCAATAGCAGTTTCATATGTCGTTTGAAAGTTAAAAAAAGATAAATAGAAATCGTTACTGTCACCAAAGTTGAACAGATTGTGCTAATACTCACTCTTCGGAAGCGCAAATATATGAAATTGTGTCTCTAACTTGTCTAAGTATAAAAATAAAATACCAGTACAATACAGTGTAGTAATATGAAACGTCATTCCCATTCATTTATTAGGCGTTAGCAATCATCGAAAGTGACTTGTCTACGGACCCAGGTGTAAAGATAGTTCTAAGCTAAACTGACATTTGGCAATTGTTATAATATGTATTTGATGTTTTAAAACTCAAAACGTTAAATACTACGTATGCAGGAAACCTACTATTATATGTCGGAGTGCAAGAGTCTATGGATCGCTGGTCCGTGGGTAATAGTCTGTGGAACGCTGGCGCCATC
This sequence comes from Elymnias hypermnestra, assembly GCA_015832385.1. Lineage (NCBI taxonomy): Eukaryota > Metazoa > Arthropoda > Insecta > Lepidoptera > Nymphalidae > Elymnias > Elymnias hypermnestra. The sequence goes on along the minus strand of JACTOM010000063.1, from coordinate 2,254,297 downwards.
TTTGTATCGGCGTGGGGGCAGAGTCAATAAGTGGCAGTCCGGCCAGTCTCTCGGCAGTCCTCGAGCGGCGGTCGGCCGGAGTGGTCGACTATTGAAACTGTCGCGTTCCTAGCTTATTAGTGTTAATGAGTTTGTGTAAATTGATATCGGGACGAAGTGTTTGATTACATACAACATTACCCACGAACGCCCACAGAATAAGAAATTAAAAAATTAAATAATGGATCCCATTAATGACGATGTCGGCGGAGAACCCTACGCCCCTGTCCTTTATGCGGTCCGTTCTCTCTTATTCTCCGACATATATATTCGATTATCAGGATTTTGATTAGTATGGTAAGTCAAGTTTCCACTATTATATTTAAAATGAAATCATTGTGTGATATTATAAAACCACGAGGCAAATGACACTTTTTTTTATTAATTTGCATGATGAGAATACTAATTACTACACGGTCAGTAAATGGTCAGCGAGCAATGGGCGCCGCCATATTGGCCTGGCTATTCCCTTTACACCTATTCTGTCGACTACTGTAATACGACATACGATAGAAGGGCGAAAAAATTGGGGGCGATCTGAAAAGTTTTGTTCAATATAAAATATTTAAAATCAATGCCTACACCATATAAGGTAAGTAGCAGCTCATTGACGTCCTATTGCTGGGCACAGGCGTCCTCACTGATATGAGAGAGGGTTTTTAGAGCATAGACCCACTACGCTGTCCCACTTCGGATCGGCTGGCATAGTAAACAAGTGCACTCTCTATTCCTTCACTCTCATAGTCCAACTTGACGGGAATCTGACACGATCTGAGAGAGATCAGGCGCAGGACCAACAGCTTAACGTGCTCTCCGAGGAACTGGGGTGGATCACACCGCCAACCCCCGATAAAACTCTAAATCGATGTTGAATTGACTCGACCCTTAGCTCGATCCCAGGACGTCATGTCTGTAATCAAATATGCTAACTATTAGATTAATGTGGCAGTTATATAACAATCTTGGTATTTTAATTTAATACTTTCCTTCGTGTGAGATCTCAGCCCATCGATTAAGTATAAGCAATGCAGAAACAAAAATTCTATTTATAGTTTCTGATTATATTGGGGATGAAATTAGCTTCCAAGCACGGTGCTAAAATATATCACGAATACATATTGCCTCCACGCCACGACGCTAAAATCGATCACGGATACATAATAATACAGATGAGTTATAGTCAAATGTCAGCTTAACTTGTGTAATGTAATGTGCGGATTTCCACGTCAGAAACGTGAAAGCGATTTGCCAGTATTGCGGATTGTGTGTTGAAAAAAGTGCATAGCGAATACGCAAATACCAAAAGATTAAACCTTTTTTTAAATAACTTCTATTTATATATCCATATTATAAATATGAAAGTCACTTTATTTATCTGTTACATTTTGTAAAGGTACCATGGGCGTTGTGATGAACATAGATTTTATTTCTTTTATTTTATCAAATTAAATTACTTCTACTGTTTCTGTTTTATAATATAGACCTACTAATATTCTATATTTGTAAAAATCATAGTATATTGCCAGGCCATGTTAAGTTTCTCTTTATAAAAATGAAACATACCGTGCTTGATTGTTCTTTTCAATCTGTTATTATCCTTTTCGTTGAAGAACAATTTCGCGAAGAAACCTGCATATGTATGAGTAATACTATATAATATATAGCCTGCCAACAGTAGACCAGCGTGGTGGGTCTATGCTTTGTAACCCTCTCGTCTATCACTGAGGGGCTTGTGCCCAGTAGTAGGACATTTAACTATAATCTCACTTATTTGATGCAATATATTGTAACTGAACACTTATAACAATTATTTGAAATCCTTATAAATTATTACAATCCTATCAGTTAATGTGTTGCATCTCGGCGACATTCTAGTTAAAAAAAGGATAGTACGATCGCGTCCCCATCGCGTTGAATTTTGCCGAGCGTAAAGAAAATAAAGCCATACACCAATCGAACGTACCTAAACTACTTATCAAATTTACTTATCAAATTATTTAAAATCATTTGAAATTCTTACAATCCAATCGGCTAAGGTGTCGCATCTAGGTGACATGTTAAGTAATGCGATGTATCTATTCATAATTTGAATAAAAAATGGTAAGATTGCGTCTTTATCGCGTTGTGCTATGCCGAGCGTAAAGAAAATAAAGCCAAACGCCAATCGAACATATTGAAACCAGTAAGTTCTTACAAAATGAGTAAAATTACTTGAAATTATTACAATGCAATCGGTTAATGTGTCCTATCTCGGTGACATACTTATTAATGCGACATGTGTATTAGTAATTTTAAAAAGGATAGTACGATTGCGTCTTTCTTGCGTTGTACTTTGCCGAGCGTAAAGAAAATAAAGCCAAACGCCAATCGAACGTATTGAAACCAGTAAGTTCTTAGAAAATTAGTTAAATTACTTGAAATTATTACAATCCAAACGGTTAAGGTGTCCCATCTTGATGACATATTTATTAATGTAAGTAATTTTAAAAAGGATAATAAGTTCGCGTCTTTATCGCATTGTATTTTGCCGAGCGTAAAGAAAATAAAACTAAACCCCAATATAATGTGTCTAAATCATTTAATAACTTACAAACAGTTCTAAAATAATTTGAATTAATTACAATCCAATCAGTTAATGTGTTTCATCTTTGCAACATTCCAGTAATAATTAAAAAAAAGGGTAGCATGATTGCGTCCCCATCGCGTTGAATTTTGCCGAGCGTAAAGAAAATAAAGCCAAACGCCAATCGAACGTATCTAAACCAGTTAGTGCGCGCACAATACAATATAAGCACGGAATTCCATTTCAGATACGCGGGAACGATAGCCTGCGGTTACGTGTGAAAAAAATCAGAAAAAAAAACAGCGGGCGGTTGGAAACTAGATTGTAAAGTCGAAGTCGACTCGCTAGGAAAATCTGCTCATATAACCCTGAAAATTTAATGTTTAATTGTTTCATATCAACCTCAAGCGGTTTTTTGAAGAGAAACTTCTTAACGCACGTGTGACATGAGGAGTAAGCTGGTGGAAGCGTGACGAGATCGTTATGTTTTATACATATGTAAACATCTTTATATATGTATATATATCATTCTTATGTGCGTGTGTAATGTGTATGTCAATGATCTCCTAAACGGCTGTACCGATTTTATTTAATTTTTTTGTCTTCTAGTGGATTCAAGAATAGTATAGATTGATAATTCGATTTAAAAAATGACAAACCTTTCTCCATATTTCGCAGGTTAATTGGGAGCAGCTAGTATATATATATTTATATACATGTCTCATTGGTCTCGTGGTTAGCATGTTCGACTACAGACATGAGGTCCTGGGTTTGAGTCCCGTATCGGACAATTCGAAATCGATATTGAGTGTTCGATTAAGATTTTCTCAATATTTGGCCGAAGGTGGGAAGTTGGCAGTGTGATCCACCCCCGTGCCTCGGAGAGCACGTTAAGCCGTCGGTTCTGAGCCTGATCTCTCTCCGATCGTGTCGGACTCCCGTCACATCGGACTATGAGAGTGAAGGAGTGTACTTGTGTACTATGCCTGCCAATGCCAATCCGCAGTGGAGAATCGTAGTGAGTCTATACTCTAAAAACCCTCTCTCATATAAGTGAGGAGGCCCGTGCCCAGCAGTGGAACGTTAATGGGCTGCTGCTTACCTTTTTTTACACCAGTAATGTAGTCTGAATCACACTCGGGTTTTGAACCACGTCAATTAAGAGTCCGGCAACCTTATCTTATACATAGAAGAGTCATAAGTGTTATGAGATTGTTGGTGCGAATCACATTTCATCTAACAAACACAATTATTTTATTACATAAAACTAATTTTAGCATTATAAAACATATTTATAGTTACTCTCATTTAAAACGCCAAGGCTATGAATAAAACAAAACAATACAAATTTAATTTAAAAAAAAGATCAACACACTTAAGTAGAGAAATAAAATAAAAGGAAAATTTACATCAGTTAAAATAGAAATATGTAAATTAATGAAATGGTCACAATAATCTTTTGGCCGTAAAATAAACCTCTCAAAATTGACAAACAAAAGTAATTTGATCATTTTAGTATGTTACTAAATCACAATTTTATCATATTCAATACTTTTTCTCGAATCCTAAAGAAAATTTTCCATATAAATCACATTTTTTGCAATTTCTAGTCACAAAAGAGTTCAGTTACCGTGGAAATCCTGTGATAAAAAATCCACTGTGTACTTAAGCTGCCCTTTTTCCATTCCTCCTTTCCATAATCCCGTTCTGTGTTGATTTTGCTACAGTTTTAGCTTTCCTTTTAGTAAAACATTCAAATATAAAAGTCGTTGACCTAGTGTTCTCGAAACATCCTTTTGTAAGATCGCTTTTTGTATACGAAAAGGGGTTGAATAAAAATGCGCTTACTCTCAGTAAAATAGGTTAACACTTGTTTTGTCTGCATCCTCTTTGCTATTAACTCATTTCTTTTATTTATTTTATATTCTAAGTTCCATGTTGTAATACACATTCACTTGTATTAGAAAATAAATCTAGACATATCCTCAAACAGCTATACAAAGAGGTCCGTTAAGTGGATCATTCGATACATTTCTGCCACTTTATTAGTAACTATATAAGCGAAACTATTGTTTATTTTGCTCATACATAAAAAAGAAAATACCTTAGTATTTTGTTTATATAACGTTGAAATATTATAGCTATTAAGTTAGTAAAAGATAAAAGCGTACACTATTTACAAAACATATTAGTATTATAAATAAGTCTCAGATCCATTATAAATATGTGAAGGGCGGCGTGACTTTGAACTGTGTCACAAGACCACTGACCTTTGCATAGCTTACAGGTGTAAAATTCCTTACATAAGGTCTACGTCATGATCCTATTATAACTATACTCCATCATATTTATCGAAAGGATTTGTTTAGCTACGATGAAAGCTGAAAAACTTCTCAACCACTTTTAGGGGAATTTCTTAGAGGTTGTAATTCTAATCCAATATTGCTATTGTCAAACATATACAGTGTCTTAATGAATGCGGAGGTAAGGTAATAAGGTAAGTAGTAGCCCAGTAACGTCCCATTGCTTGGCTTGGTCTCGTCACTCATATAAGAGGCGGTTTTTAGAGCATAGGCCTACCACGTTGTTCCACTACAGATTGGTAGGCATAGTACACGAGTGCATTCTCTATCCCTTCACTGTTATAGTCCGGTGTTACGAGAATCAGACACGACCGGAAAGAGATCAAGACGCAGGACCGACTGCTTAACGTACTCTCCGAGGTACAGAGGTGGAGCACACTTCGGGCAAGTATTGACAAAATCTTGATATTAAACTCATATCGATTTTGAATGAGCCCGACACAGGACTCGAACCCAGGACCTCATGGCTGTAGTCGAACATGCTAACCATTAGGCCAATGAGGCAGTTCAATCTATGGGTAGTTCTGCCAAAATGTATCTTCATCATTGCAGATATTCGCCCGAAGAAAAAATCCGACATTTAAACGACAATTTTTGAACTTCTTATAAATTAAAGACAGACACTGCGTTTATCTTATTATATCTAATCACATATATACATAATATATATTACTCTATGTATCTATAAGAAACACTCTTTTACATAGAAAAAAAAACTCAAATATTGGGTGCATCTAATCCGAAGGTAAAATTAAAAAAAGTTTTCTTTAAATAAATCATCTCTATATTTGAGGTGCGTTTTGAGTCAAAAAGGATTATGTTATTTTTTTTAAACTTTGCAATGCATTCATGTTAAACGGTGTACACACATGGAAGTGAAACTTCTTTAGGCGCATGAGGCGCATTTTTATTTACAATTTGCCATTTGAGATTTCAATAAATTATTTGTTTTAGTTTTCGACACTTTTAATATTTTATTGACATTTAAATTCATGAAATTCCTAACATATCTTTCTTTTTCCCACCCTCTTAGTCTCGGAAAACTAAAGTTTTAGATTTGTATAAATATAAACAAGACTTAAAACTGTTTGCCAACGAAGTTTCACTTCTGACATGTGTAATTTGTACGCATGCGGTTTCTTTTATTTCAGGAAGATTATCATCACGACTAAACACTTGTAGAATTTCCTTCAAAAGAAACCTCTAAAAAGTTCTCAATCAAACGATGTCCATTATAAGTTTATGAAAGAGACCGAACGCCGCCAATTGTTCGATAAGAGACACATTTAGTAACCGAATTATCTCTTCGATGTTGACACAGCTCAGTTAGACCAAGTGATGAAAGGTGAGCGAATTGGATAAATTTAACGAAGTGATTGTAAAAATATTACACTCCTTTTCTAAGCCACCGAACATGAACTTCTTAAATTGTTCATATTGTAACATTTCGTATATTTAAGCGTCTTATTGCTACAAACAATCTTTTTCAGACCATCCTTGTATTATGAGAAGCTGAATAAAAGAAATAATAAAATATATAAGGAGAGTTTGACATACAATACAAAACACAATAGTATTATTTCGCCATGTAACTAAATGGGATGAAATTTACAAAAAAAGTACAGCTTTTGTTGTAATACCGCACTTATAGAACAAACTTTTTTACACAAAAAATTGGACACAAATTTTCATTATTGTTATTATTGGACCTTCAAGATCATAAGACACAGTCACGAAGTTTTTTTGTAAAAAGCTAGTGCAAAAAGTAAAGTACACTGTTTCAGAGTAACAGAGAAATCGCCTCAGTATAAGATACCGTCAAAACAAATTTTTGATCGAAATAATATACTCGTCAATTTAATGTGAGTCACATCTCTTGGTCCAGCTTGATAATTTTTTTTTAAATAAGTTAATTGTAAATCATAAAATAAATTGTTTAGAAAGACTCCTATCACTTGGAATAACAGAATAACAAAAGCGTCACAGTATTTGTATAACACTGATTTCGGTTCAACAATGCTGTATAAACACTGGGGATTCAGATAACCTTTTGAATGCCAGGCTACTTGTCTGATTACTACCGCCATTACTTTAAATACCATTTTATTCATAATAATTTAGATTTTTATTATCATGCCAGTTTAGTAAAAGTGATAAATAATAATTGTATATTTTATTATGCTATGTCATTTGACGACAATATTATTTAACGTCAATGCAGCAACTTTTTATAAATTCCATGAAAATATTTACACAACACTAATACTTAAAAAATAATTTTGAGCAATAATAAAATAACGAGAATCAAATTTTATACAAGAAAAGGAAATCCTACGCTAATTCGCAATATGAAAAAACTATACCTTTATTTTTGTCTGTAGGTACATTAAAAACGCTATATATATGTCGGAGAATAAAAAAGGAGAGTATAAAGCATAGGGGTGTAGGGTTCTCCGCCGACATCATCATTAATGGCATCCATAATTTCCATACTGTGGGTGTTAATGGGTATTGTTGATGCAATCAAACACTTATTAATTAACTCAGATTATAATGTTCAATTATTTAATGTTCCCGATATCAATTTACACTAACTCATTAATAGTAATAGCTAGGAACGCGACAGTTTCAATAGTCAACCGCTCTGGTATATATATATTAAACGTAGATTGGACGTAGATTAAACAAAAAAGAAGAATTTAATGTTATTTCAGACCATAGCACTCATTCTAAATTGAAGTGTAATTTTATATGCAAATTCTATATACTGCAAAAATTCATTAAATTATGTGAAAGCTTTATTATGCCTTTACTCAGTATAAAGACGTATATCTGCTTGAATTGTAAAATCAACCCTCAAATAAGATTCCCGCTTTCTATAAAAACAATTCGCCAAGACTAAAGCAGCCCCACTTTCGTGTATAAGAAGAAATGGTGGGCCAAACAAGCGAGCAACGAGTTAGGCTGTAACAAAAATCCAACAAAGGGGATGATTAACGATTTTCCACCCTCGAACTCATTCAAGCCGCTTCGATATTGAATCCGTTAGACGGCGTAAAAATGAAAGTTTTCTTTTCCCTAACATTCTGACACACTACTGCTTTGTTTGTAAAACAAAATACCCCAACACGTTATAAATTGTATTCAGTACTGAATAACGTAATTCTGACATCAAAGAAATTGTATCTTTTTTTAATAAAAAGTTCGTTTTAAAAGGGCGCGAAAGAATACATTAATTGAATACCTTTTCGCCTATTATTATATACTGTATACTTTTTATAGACCTATAAAAGAGGTAAGATCGCAGGTGTCTTCATTTTTACAGCATTTGCAATAATTATCGTTAAATTTCAATCATATATTACATAAACTTGACAAATTATATACCTAAACCTTCTCTATAAATCACTATAAAAATCTGTTGAATAGGTTACAGACAGATAAGCAGAATATGCATTTAACCATTCTCAGAACTTGCTGTTGAGCATCAGATCTATGATTCAAGTTTATGAATTATGAATGTGCTTGGAATATAAATGATTAACAGAAGATCAAAGAGACAGTATGTCCAAAGCATCTTGGAATTCATAACATTGTCAATTTTACAAAATTGCTTTCAGTCTAAAAAGTTTTGATAAAACTATTAATAATTAACTTTTATTAAAAATTGATACAGCTTTTTTCATAATGGGTTTTTCACTTGTATAAAAAGCCAATTTTTCAAACAGTCCATTGATAATTTCGATGCGGATAGTTTGTATAAGAAATAACATTCTAGTATATATCTAGAATTTCTCGTGATTCTTAAGCATTGGCAACTTATTGCGAATTTTTCACAAGAACAGGATAGTCAATTAATCAAAGAATCCTACTGAGTCGCGGAAATTGTTATAATAAAAGTTTACATTTTGTTTCTGTTATTCAATGGATTATTTTAAAGAAGTAAGGATTTGCATTAACAGAAAGACTGCTTAATATAATTTTCTGTGTTCGTAATTCTTATTAACTTTAGTATCTGTCTACTAGTACGACTAGTAACAATATTTGTCTGTGATATTTGAACATAATTTCCAAAACAATACTACAAGATTCCTGATATATCCTGTTCTACATTAAAAATAAATTTTATTTAAATATTTATACTAAAACAAGACAGTTATTCGATAATTCAAACCTTAACCCCTCAAATAAAAACTCTTGTGTAACTAAGAATTAACAATTTCCAAAGTAACTCGTACATATTCATAAATTTATTTCCTTGAATTGATCGAAACCACTTTCTTTTATAGCTTTTGTACCAACAAAGCCGAAAGCTCAATAGACTGTGAAGTAAGTGGCTCATCTGTCTTCCGCGGACGCATAAGATCTCGGGTTGCAATTTTTTTTATAAAATAAAGGATTCAGAATTAGCTCTCAGTATTAAGTTTCGCGATGAAAAGGTAGCAGGTGCTATTTCACCTGGCCAACATGTGTTCAGAACAAGTTACCTTAATTATTTTTAAAAGTAACTCTGAATTTTACTTGCACAATTGCTCACGTGCCTGCACTAAAGGGTTAATTTATTCTAGCAAAGTAAGTACGAGCGCAGTTCAGGCCAAGAGGTAATACAATTTGTTTCAAGTTGGCGTCAGATTTATAGCAACATTGTGAATATTAAGTTAATTACGTATAATTTCTTTATACAATATTTACTCCGTGAAATATTGGTGGATATGAAAAAGTCAATCCTTGATGTAAATTTAGACGTAGAAACTGTATACGTCTTTATAATAAACGCTCAAAAATAAGATGCCTTTTTTTATGTTGAAAATATTTAAAAAAATATTTGGAAAAATCATACATAATTAAAATGATTACTTACACGATATAAATGCGTGAGAGAATTGCTCCAATTTCAATAAGAAAAATGGCTGCCTCACTGGTCTAGTGGTTAGCATGTTCGACTACAGACATGAGGTTCTGGGTTCAAATCTCGGGTCGGACCAATTTGAAATAGATATTGAGTTTCTAATTAAGATTTTCTCCATATTCGCCCGAAGTTGGGAATTAGGCGGTGTGTAACACCCGCGTGCCACGGAGAGCACGTTAAGCCATCGGTCCTGATCTCTCTCCCGTCATGTCGGATTGCCGTCACATCGGACTATGAGAGTGAAGGAATAGACAGTGCATTTGTGTACTATGCCTGTCAATCCACAGTGGGCAGCGTGGTGATTCTATGCTTTAAAAACCTTCTCTCATATGAGTGAGGAGGCCTGTGCCCAGCAGTGGGACGTTAATGGGCAGGTACTTACCTTTATTTTTACAATAAGAAAAATAAAATAATGATGACAAGAGGTCCCTGAGTTTGTTGTGGGTTCTTCTCAAAGAAAAGGCGAGAAGGATTGACGGTCTCGTTAGCGCAGTGGTGCGAGTACTCCCTTTGCTAGCAGAAGCCCCAGGTTCGATCCCCGGCAGGGCGAATGTAGAAAATTGTATTTTCGAATTTGTCTGAGACTGGACTGGTGGGAGGCTTCGTCAATAGCTAGTTACCATGTCATCAAAGACGTATCGCCAAAAAAAAAATGGTATTTGTATTTCCAGTTTTTTACCAGATTAGCGCGCTTCCATCTTAGCCCGTATCATCATTTACCATCAGGTGAGATCACAGTCAAACGCTATACTGTCAGCAATAAAAAAAGGAACCCTTGTAACTTTAGATATGGAGTCTTTTTATGATATCATCATCATTGATTGGAAATAATACTACAATTGACTATTAAAAGTGCTATTAAAACAATTTTAATTTTATTTTATAAAAACTATATACTAACTATAACTTATAAAAACTTAAATATTTTAAACTGAAACTTTCGTGGTTTATCGACATATTTTAAGAAAAATATAGTATATACGGTTACATACCACGATAATGTTTTTGTGGATTTGTCGATATAATATATTTTTCTTCAAACTTACTGATAAAACACCGTGTTCTATACGACCTTTAAAAAAATGTTCCCTTATAATAAGGTAAACGTATTATATAAAAATATAAAACCACGTTTAAATAATAAAACATGGGAAATTGTTAAGCTATTGTTATTTAAATGGAAGCGGATATGTATTCCCAGATCAATCGATGCCTATTAAAATTTACAATCAAATTTGTAAGACTCAAAATTCGTTTCGGTTCCCTAAATATTGATAAACAACGGATTAAAATTGCTTTTACAAGATATAAATTGCTGATCGCCTTTTATCGGAAGCGCTTATAATCGCTTTGATTTCCATCTAATCTTGCGAACTTCTTTCAATCTGTATTGAATATTATATTATTATTTATTGCTTGAGGAAAGTTCGACGAAATAAACGTTGATCTACAAGGCGAAAAAATACAGTGTAAAATGATTTTTAATAACAACATTAATTACTGTAATTTTAAGTGGATATTTACGACAAATCCAGGAAATTGCATTTTGTTAATTTGTCCGGGTCTGGACTAGTAGGAGCCTTCGGCAATGACTAGTTACCATCATACCAAAAGAGTCATGACGCAAAGCCAAAAATCCTTCCCGGTTTCAAGCTGAGTACAAATCATAAGAGATAAATTACCTGTTACCAGGTTAACTCGATTCCATCTTAAACTGTATCATCACTTACCATCAAGTGTGATCACATCACATCATTTTATATCTGTACTTAATGTAAAAAAAACATATGAAGCACATATCTCATTGGTCTAGTAGTGAGCTTGCTCTGCTACTGCCATGAGGTCCTGGGTTCGAGTCCCAGGTCGGGTGAATAGTTATTGAGTTTTCAATAAAGAAATTCGCCTGATATTTGCCTGAAGTCGGGAAGTTGGCTTCACCCCCATGCCTCGGAGAGCACGTTAAGCCGTCGGTCCTGTACCTGATAAGCCTGCCTCTATAATCGTGTCGGATTGCCAATGGGACCATGAGATTGAAGGAATGGAGAGTGCACTTGTGTTAACGCATACATCTTTGTATAATGCCTGCTAACCCACAGTGGAGCAGCGTGGTGGGTTTAAAAAACCCTCTCTCTTATGAGTGAGAAGGCTTATACCCAGCAGTGGCGGCGGCAGACGATAATGGCTTACTACTTACTTTTACTTTTTATATGTATAAAGTACCCGGTAAAATTATTCGTATAACAAACATTTTTAACAAACTTTAATAAGGTTTCCTCAACCTCACTGCGGTAGCTTCACATCCAAAGTTCCACATAGGTACGTGTAAGCTTATAAACAAACATTCTATTATACAATCAAACATATTAAACTTTAGTCGTTTATTCTATCTCGGTAGCAAAATGTTTCCCCGAAAACCAGAAGTTGTTTGAAAGGCGTCATCGCACCGCGCACATATTACACAAGTTTCATGCCGCTAAAGCCACCTTTCACCTTATAAATAGGTATACCTTACGTTTCATATGAACAGGAATGTCCCTACTTAGAAGAAAAACCAAAATTCGTACTTCTAAGTCTCAGTGTAAATTCTAATTCAGGTGACAGCACGATTGTTACGACATTGTTTTAGTTTTCGAATTGTTAGTGTAACTCTATGGGATGAGACATTCTTATTTTTTTATATTTTTATCTACTGAAGCTACAAATCTATTATTTCTTTTTAGTTTCCTATACATATATATATACAAGGTTCATTTTGAGAATATTTACTCGTTCAAAAATGTTTAAGATTTTTCAGTAACCTTAAACAAAATAAGATTTTAAATTGTCCCAGGTATTCAAATGCCAAGAAAACCTTGTGTTTTATACCTAAAATGTTTTTTTCATACAGTTTTTCACAGTCTGCATAAGTTGTCGATTAGGGCTACTTACAAAATCAAAAACCCAAGATAAGTTTGCCAGGCAATAAAATTGTAGTATATATGTAAAAACCATAAAGAAGTAAATTACCTCCTGCCAAGCTGAAAGCTGGATCATCACTATTGATACAAGAAATAAAACGGATAGAATAAAACAAGGGAAAACAAAAGCCTTTACTTCTGACACTAAACATGGGACACATGCTGACTAATTTCGCAACTTATGGCCTGGTATGGGTTAGAATAAATAAATTAAAGTGTTATACTATTAACTATTATTCATCTCTGAAAACTTCGCAACCATGTAAGATTTTAATACGTAGACAATAGAGGAATAAACGTAAAAGATACCTATGTCTCACCGTAACCTCAGGAAAGGAGGTTATAAAATATGAATGTTTTTATAGGAGGGCAATAAATTAACCTAACTTTTTCTACTGCCCACATTTGTTCCAGCTCTACTCGAAAGTTATGGTAAGCCTACTTATAAATAACAACAAAGCGTGCCCTTACTGCGATAAAACTAGTTAATCAGTTGGCTGCACGCGGCTAGTTTAATGATATAATTAAAAATCCCCAGGAAGGGTAGGTTCTCGGATTTAGTACGTTGCGCGTTTCCGTACCGAGAGTGGGCTTGTTATGTACAGTCCGGTAGGTAACCAAGCCTAAAATTAAACAAATCTTTTAAAGATTGTTTTATACAATATTTTAAGTTTATACATACATATAACATCACGCCTCATTCCCATAGGGGTAGGCAGAGACCACGTCCTTCCACTTGCAATGATCCTTGCATATCTCTTTCGCTTCTTCCATTCTCCTTAAACTTTTCATACAAGTTCGTTGGTTTAGGCTTCTCTTGACCTGACCCTTATTTAAAATGTCCTGGATTTGTTCCAGGAACGTTCGTCTTAATCTTCCCCTTCTAATTTTCCCATTCACTCTTGACTCAACGTATCTCTACCGCATTTATTTTGCTTTTGTGCTTCTTTTGATATACCTAACTTTCACTACCATACATAAGTGTTGGCACCAACACTATTCTATGCACAGCCAGTCTGGCCCTTTGAGACACCATCTGACTATTCGTTAAGGCGTGCAGTTTCAATATCACTTTCACATTTTCCGTCTTTTGTAAATTGAGATCCCAAGTACACAAATTCTTTCTTCTCTTCCACTTGTTCCCCATATATCAAAATATTGTCATTTAAATTTATAACACAAAATAAAAATAAATAAAGAAAAACTTAGTTTCACAAAGTCATAAATAACATGTGTATTTATTCCAATTCATTATAGATTTGCATACGCCGTAATGATGAACTTCGTTGAACGCGTTCGGAGTCATGTCGCCGCTGTAGACAATATGGTTAATTTTTTATCCATTTTGAAAGTTCTTGGACTCATAATTGCTTTTTTAAATAGGTGTCATATGATATATGGTTGCCTCATTGGTCTAGTGGTTAGCATGTTCGACTGCAAACATAAAGGTCCTGGGTTCGAGGCCCTGGTCGGGCCAATTCAAGAATTTTATACTGAATTTGCTATTAAGATTTTCTCAATATTTGCCCGAGGTTGGGAAGTTGGCGGTGTGATTCATCCCCGTGCCTCGGAGAGCACGTTAAGTCGTCGGTCCTGCGTCTGATCTCTCTGAGGTCGTGTCGGTTTCCCGTCACATCGGACTATGAGAGTGAAGGAATAGGGAGTGCACTTGTGTACTATGACTGCCAATCCGCAGAGGAGCAGCGCGTGGTAGGTATATGCTCTCTCCTATGAGCGAAGAGACCCGCGCACAGCAGTGGGACGTTAATGAGCTGCTACTTACCTTTTTTTATGTGTCATAACTTTACACTTACAACATAACATTTGTTTACTTTATTATATGAGATTACAATGTAGCCTTATAGACTAATTGCCTTGCCTTGTCTACCAATCCGCAGTGGAGCAGCGTGGTGGGTCTATGCTCCAAAAACCCTTGCTCTTCGGGGTGAGGAGACCTGCGCCCAGCAGTGGGACGTTAATGGGCTGCTACTTACTTATAGACTACTTAATAATTATGCCTTGAATTCACCTACTTAAAATGCAACTATATTATCTAATCTAGACTCCAACGATTATACTTAGTTTATGTTAATGTTTATTATGTATTTGCTGAAAAGCATAACTACACTAACTCAAAAGGTTTTGTTCTTTAAAGTCTCTTTGTTTATGTTATGTCCATAAATTTAGCAGCTTCGGGATTCATGTGATGGTGAAATCTTTAGTAACGAGCAATATTTTCGATGTCCTTAATTACAAGCTCTATGTTGAGGTACTTGTAAAGATTGCTAGTTCTAACGTATCAAGGTGTATTTAGAACGTATTTATAATT
Source organism: Elymnias hypermnestra (assembly GCA_015832385.1). Taxonomy (NCBI): domain Eukaryota; kingdom Metazoa; phylum Arthropoda; class Insecta; order Lepidoptera; family Nymphalidae; genus Elymnias; species Elymnias hypermnestra. Next base: position 2,239,137 of record JACTOM010000063.1, on the reverse strand, counting down.
GATGGCAATATTATGTTAGCTTATAATAGATGACAATGTTTTACTCAACCAGATCGCTTCTTTTCTTTAAACATTCTCTTATCCACTACAATCAAAGATTATTTCACTAGGTCTTCAAAACAAATTTTTTGACATTCATTGTTTTCCCCATGTAGTATTTATATGGCGTATAAAAAAAACACTACTATATTTTACCTTTTTTGTTTTACTACAAAAGACGAAAATTACGCTGCAATTTATAACTAACATTGTTATATAAGACAGAAATGAAAAATGTCAAGTTTTGTAATTTGACTTTGACATTTTTTATTTTGATATATTACAGGAAGTTACTACTGTCATCTATTACTCAAAATCTATCTAATAATGTATTTACAAAGCCAAAAGTCATTATGACTCACAAAAGACTAACCTCAATAATTACAATGGTTGTGATGTTTATTTAAAGAAGAACGAATTTAATGAAATACCTTTTTGGCTTATAGTTTTACTTTCGATACACGATTAGATAGTTTTATTTAAACAGACCGTTATAATTTATTTATCATAATCGTCGATACAAGTACAATAAAATTGTTTTAACAAGATCTTAACTAAATAATAAATGTACTGCTGTGAAATATTTCATTAAGTGCCTTGAATAGAATGTGTAACAATTAGAAATATGTTTGCGTCATGATGTGAGTTTTTGTATTGACTAAATTAAGCGACGCGAATGATTAGGTTGCTGCAGGCAGGGTGGCGGAGCTTGTTGGTAGGGTACGAGAGTTGTAGTTTTTAAAGCTTTAAAAAAGTATTAATATTTATTAGAAATGTGTGTATAAATCAGGATCAATAATTATACTTATGAATAAAATAATGTGTTATTAATCTCTATACAATATACAAATAACAAAACGTAATATACGTAAGAAAAGTTTAATTTTTGAAAGACTTTGGGTTTTTTAAATATTCAAAGTGGCGCAAAAGATGACTACCGCAAAAACAAACTTACAGTATAATGCAACCTCATTTGATAAACTCCAGGTACTGGAGTTTAATACTCGTAACAGCAGCCAGTGTAAGTTTGTTGTTCAGCGGTCGTTTATAGGATTATGGACCACTACATTTGTTTGAAACAACAACCGCAATATATCAAGGTTAGTTCGTGAAACTGCAAGATGTATGGAACCAGTGGACGGCATATTTTGCTGTAAGCTAAGTAAATAAAGCCCTATATGAGACTACTTTGCCTTCGTTGGAATGAGTCCTGAGTTTGATACCCGGCCAAGATTATAATAATGCATGTTACGTTTTAAGTAACGTTATTAAACTGATAAGAATTAGTACAATGCTTATCTTAATAACTTTCTAATTACCGCATCGTATGTGACTATCATTTTAGAAAACAGAATGGGTATAACAAGTTATCTTTAAAAGCTACATACACATAAAGAGATATAGCGCACTTTTTTGTTATATTTCTAAAAGTTTAGGCAGATTTTTCAACGCGCTTTGTGCTTTATTGATGCGGAAGCTTTTTTTTATTTCTGACAAGTTAGCGCTTATCTGATAGGTCCTGACTTACCCATCAGGTGCGATCACAGCCCTCATATAGACTAAGATAGAACCGCGCTAATCTGGTAATAGGCAATTTACCTCATATGGTTTCTACATAGCATCTTCACTCATACTGTCTATTCGTTCACTCTTGTTATTCAATGTGACCGGAATCCGACACGACCGGAGAGATCAGGAGCAAGACCCGACGGCTTAACGTGCTCTCCGAAACACTGAGGTGAAGCACTCCGCCAACTTCCCAACTTCAGGCAAATATTGAGAAAATTTTAATAGAGAACTCAACATCTAATTTTGAGTTGGCCTGACCCTGGACTTGAACCTCATGTTTGTAGCCAAACGTGATAGCCACTAGACCAGTAAGGCAGTCATAACTAAGTATTAACATGTTAGTACACAAGTTTATAATTCTTTTTCACATTTATCGGATACAAATTATATATTAGCTGAATGTATGTACCTCTATATTTAAAGTAACATTAATTTCAAGAAATTCTGTACATGTCTAACTCGTCAGTAAGAAGCTTAGGGCGGTGTTTATAATTGGATAAATACAGCTGAAATGTGATGGGTTCAGGTAAATGTGTTGCTATATTTACAATAGTTCAAAGAGATATAGTACCACAATGCAATAAATAATTAATAAACACAAAAAAATACAGCAGTTGCTATCAGACTTGCATATGTTGAAGTAATTACTACCGATACAGAGGTGAGTTTTGTGAGATAACAACAAAAATGTAATTATATTAATGGGTTAAGATAAGAAATTAAGACATTTTAAAGCAAGCACACTAAACATGAATCGGCAAATTAAAAAACATAAACGATTAAAATTTTGTTACCAGCTGTCGTCCTAAAATTATGGTCCTTAATTATGAGTTCGCAACGACAAAACCTATAAAAGACACATCATAAAAACACTACAGGTGAAAATTACTGTACAGGATAAGTTGCTAACATAAGAAAGTAAATAATCTTTTTATAAATGTAAATTCAGAAAAATAATCAACATCAACTGTTAACATAATTTCTGAATATAACTAGAAGAAATGCCAAAACAAATGATAGCCGAGAACATAACTGATGTAGTTTTAAGCAAACATTAAATTAGGAGGACAAATACATGTCTGACAATATATCCAAATATTTAAATCGTGTAAAATGAATTGGATATTTCAGCAGACAACTTTCTAATTAACGAGAATACTTGAAAACAGTTGAATATTCACAATCTAATCAAAGAACGTTCTTCCTTTAGCCAATCAAGAAGTTTCCTTTTGAAACACGTTAGAAATTTGTTGTAACATTGTTTTATTCCGCCAATATTAAAGTTGATGGTAGTCATGAAACTGGAATCTTAGCCCCTTGTAATTTTCCGGTAAAATCATGTCCGCAAACAATTAAGTGAGCTTCAGACAGATTGGTTTGGTCCCGAGGCGATCGTAGTCGACGTGGAATGTTAATTGAACCCTTCGACAGGGTCAACATCGGACACTTAAGACGTTGCTATCACCGGATGGTCATTGGGACGAGTGGTTAAACCATTACGGTGTCGTGTGTTCATTAGTAAACGTAGGTATTTGCTCAGTGATTTGTGCAATTGCTTCGCCAAACTCGGCTTAATGGCTTTGTTCCGTTGTTAGAAGAGGCATTATTTAATACGTTCTTAAATTGACTTACTTCTTGCAGCCTATGATAACTGATTGCACAATTCATATTGGAAACTTACATGAAGAAAAAGAGCCCTCCGTCTATCATTAATTCACAGAGATAAAAGTCATGGTTACATCAACAGCATTCATTCATTCTAAAGGCATAATAAGTTTAATACAATGAGTAACATCTATTTTATTAAAGCGTAGAAATTATCCGGTTGTGCCACGTCTCAAATAAATTGCAGTTTATGCCCGAGCTATATCTGGGCTCCTTACTAATCTCGCTAAAATGCAGTACAGATTTTAGTTATTGATATTTTTTTATATTTTCATTACAATAATTTATCTCCTTTGAGTATATTTTTTATGTTTAACCGTAATACTGGCGACACTTGATATGGCATCACGCCTGTGCTTGTCTATCGAATTTAACCTAATTTTATCAAATTGAAATAATTTTGTTTTATATGTCTGTAATGTAATTGTTCTTAATTTGTTTAAATTGTAATTTACATTAAGGTTCTTCTTTGCTGTATCACGTTTTCCTAGTATATATAAATATCCATTACACCCCTACGTACATACACCAAACATTTAGTTTTATTGTTGAAAACGATTTCAGGCATCCTAAACTTTTACCTTCAATGTATATTGCAGCCAGCATTTAAAGTTGCAACTTTCAAATAAATGTTAATATGTAAAGCTAAAAATTCAGCTCACGTACGCGTCGTGGTCGTTAAAGCCGTGAAAAACGTAGCGTCTTGTTTAAAACAGCACAGTTAGCCACTTTTCTAAAAGCATCTGCACCTATTTTCATTCTACCGGGGCCCGGCATCCGTGGTGTCCGAAATAAAAACAGAAACTAAAACAAAATCAGCTTCCCTGTTTAATTTAGCGGGGGTTGTCGACAAAAAACTTTAGCTGTGTTGAGGCTTTTTGTTGACCGAACGTAACAACGCAGGAATGCATTGTCCCTGTTATTTTGTCCCCGGTTGTAAAAAGACTATATTTTTTGTCCTGACTCACCGGGTTTATTGGTGTCACTTAAAACGAAGTTTGCTACTACTGATAAGATTGCAAGTTCACCGTTATGATAATTACTGTCAGAACGATTGACATGTTATTTATTTGTTTTTTGACCTTTTACATTTTTATGTTTATGGTATCGTCAATATTTTTTATCAATTACATTCATCATTGTTTATATCTGAAAACGAAATTGTTTGTAAAAGTATTCACAATTTTTGTAGCATGCCCATTTTTAACAATATATATATATATATATTTACGAAGTCGCGGGTTCAGCTAGTACATGATATGTTACAGGTCGATATAAATTTTTGTCTGAATTATATTAACTAAAAAATTAACTTTAAAGCTGTTAACCATACCTCAATTAAATGCGTTAATCTAACCTCACTCTAATCTATAATTTTCATCTCATAACTTTTTTTTTGCGCTTAATTTTTAATTATGTTCACGATTTTGATGAAATAGAAGTATTTTTTTTTGTTTTGACATCGGTAAATCCCTCCAGTTATTAAAAACTAAATACAAATAATTTTTTATTTGTAAGTTAATTTGCGAGTAAAGTGAAACTAAAATGATAATTTATATGGATGACAAATGACATTTTCGAAGATAACTAAAGAATAATGAACTGATCGGAATTAAAGAAAAGGACAGTGTATAGATAAAAAATAAATTAGTTGAATCGCTATTCCAGTACACTAGCACCCGCTGTGAAGCCAACGAGCCTTAGGCGCCTTGCTTGACGGACACAAATATAAAAAAAACCTGCCTGAATGTACGTGACCGACCCACGCTTGCTATTAACTCTGCGACTTTATTATCCCATTCATATTAGAATACGATACCTGACTATAACCCTTAAAGTCTAGCGTTAACCGTATCTGGTAATAAATCTGGAGGAATTCGAACAATGGATTAAAACATTTCCACTTATATATCATGATTGTTATTTCGATATCCAAGATAGTAATAACCGACTAAGAATTATGTCGACAAAGGTTGAAAGTGCGTGCGTACAAAGTACATATGTTAGAAGTGAAACTACTTTGGCCAATTAATTTTTAAGTCTTCTTTATATTTCTACAAATCTAAAATTTTAGATTTCCGAGACTTAGATGAAAGGAAAAAGAAGATATGTTAGGTTAGTTAATTGTTATTACAATACTAAAAAGGTCGAAAATTATTACAAATAATTTATTGAAATCTTAAATGATGAATTGTAAATAAAAATGTCACGTGTTGTTGTCAATCTATTTTTAAAATTTTGTTTTTGAATTTGTAATTTAGAAAAGAGATTTTATGGAATATTTTTATTTTAAACTTTTATGAACAGAGTATATCAAATTATTAAGTGGGAAATTAAAATGCCACTTGTTATATGTAAATAATAAAACTACCTAAGCTTCAAACGAATTAGCACAAAAAAGCGCTGCACATCTTCGTGACCCATTTCATCCGTAAAAATGTTACCCTCATGCGCGTAAAGAAGTTTCACTTCAAAAACGTTGTATGGTCTAAACTTTGCTCGGATCTCGTTTTAAAATGAATATACAATATCTTACACATAAAATGTAACATGTATAAAAAAAAAGACAATTCTTACTTAAAATTGAATCACCATCAAGTGTCGGCTAGTACAAGTGATGCAAATGAATTTAGCAAGCATTTTGTAAATTCATTGTGTAAATTCAATTAAATCACCAAACACACTGAAAAGGAATATAAAAGGAGACAAATATAATTTAATGCCAGACAACAGGCGGTCTAACAGATTTAAAGCGATTTCTTTCACACAACCTAAGGAGAAAGTCTTCATTATGAGTGAAAGGTAGTAAAGGTTGGTAGTGACAGTAATAAATACACTACATGCATTAATACATAAATATAATATATTAAAAAATAAATACATATGACAATAGTGAGGTATGTACACATGAGTGACATGGTCTTAAAATCATGAGATAATGATAAAGAAAGTTTACACAGTTTAGCAAGACTTTAGTTGCATTAGGTATTTAAAAAAAGATAAAAGTTACCGGAATCTCACAAGTATCGTGTCCTACACGGAACGCATAGTCTTAGAGCCTAATGTCAGTAATAACATCTTCGGTAACCCAAAAAGTAATTTACAATGAACAGGTAGATTGCATTATTGGCCGGAAACCTATTATTACAGCGGCCCAGTTTTTTTCCAGTTGTATGAATCAATGTAGAGTTAATATGAAAATAATCGAGTCCGCTTGTCGCTTATTACGATCGGAAATGTAATTTGGATGCGCTTAAATGCTAAATTGGTGGAGGTCACTGCAATCACTGAACGGAAATTAATGGAGTACCAAATGAGGAGCAATTTGAAATGCAATGATTAAAATAGTTGCAGGATTGCTGTTTTGAAACCGGGTAGAATTAATTTTAGCCAAAAACGTACCGCATAATATCTTAAACAATCTAGAGACCTTTCGCTTCTTTACTTCAATAATGTGTAACCTCTATAATTGATCCTCAAGTAATTTTGAAAAGCATTTGCTATTACAATCGGAAACGAAACAAAACATCTGTATTATTTTTTGGACTTATCACGTTATTGAAATAAAGAGCCGTTTGATAATATATCCAAATACAATTTTATAACTATTTCAAATAAATTCAATTATTAATTAGCTTTCACCCATAAAAGTTTTAAGTATGCCTGGAACGTTGTGCTTTAAAAGTAACTAAAATTGAGAGAGGTATGCTTAGATGGTTTGGGCACGTAGAGAGAATGAATGAAAGGAGACTGACAAAAAGGATTTATGAGTCAAGAGTGAATGGGAAAACTAGAAGGATAAGGCCAAGATGAACGTTCCTCTAACACATCCAGGACATTTTAAATAAGGGCCAGGTCAAGACAACCTTAAACCGACAAACTTGTATGAAATGTTTAATGAGAATGAAAGAAGCGAAGGAGATATGCAAGGATCATGGCAAGTGGAAGGATATGGTCTCTGCCTACCCCTACGGGAATGAGTAAATATGAGTCAAGCATAAGTTTTGAGTTTTGCTATTACGCTATGTAGAAACCATTAAAAGATAAATTACCTCTTATCAATGAAATATTTATTGAAATAATAAAGTTGATAGGTTATTAACTAGCGAAGCACTTGCAGTTACCTCAACGAGGTCGTCAAAATATTTCAAAAGCCTTTATGCACCAAAGTAAGACAACATACCTAAACACTATAGTTTTATTACCCTAGGATAGTAGCTTTACCTCTACAACAGTTCAGTACATAAATAAATTCATTTTATTTATTCAGAGCTTGCGGTCGTGGGCAGACTACATATGACCTCGGGTAACCCATGGTTGTGGAATTTCAAAAGGGTGTATACGCAAATTTATGTTGTTAACCATAGTAAACTCGCGTAAACAGGTACTACATTAAAACTAGTTTATAACTACATAATTTACAAGTGTTTACATATCTCTCTTTTGAATGAACAATCATACAATATAAAATTGTCATAATTTTAGTGAAGAGCAACAGAATCTTGATAAGTTTATATATTCTGGTATTGAAAATCATATCGATAAGGTCATTATATCATTGTTTGATTTGTAGCTTATTTAATTTACAAATGGATTTCTTGAATGGTGTCACTATCATATCAAATCAAACATAAATACCTACGTGTGAGATTTCTCAAATTTGAAAGAAATGTTCTAAGGCGCCCTAAGTATTGCCAAATAGTATCAACTGGGTTATTATAATACCCATGATATTTTATCTAAGGTTTTGCACACTTAGGGGTGAAATCTTGCATACAACCTGAAGAGGACATTATTTGTAAAATAAAAGCCTAAACACTAAATTTTAGATCGAGTAAGAAAGTTTTTCCCCACAGAGTCTATACTGAATCAGTTTATCGGGTAGAAATCTGTATGAATCGTTCCTGGACTCCACATTACAAAAAAGCAACTGTCTAAATTTGTCCTGGTTTTTATGTCAATAAAAAAGATTAGCAACATCTCATTCACGACCCACTTCTGGGCACTCACTCATACGAAAGAGTGTTTGAGAGCATAGAACCACCACGTTGAACTACAGCAAGTTGTTTGGTTTACCAAACTTTTGATTTTGGACCAAAAAAAAATTTTGATTTTGATTTTTCTGATGATGTTTTCCTTTTTGATTTGGTTTGATTACAAAGAATAAACAAGCACGTAAGTATCTTTCTACAAAGAGAACACTTTGGTACCTGCCCAGGATTCACGAGCATCCACGCTTCTCACCCCTAAGTCATCATGGCTTTGTGTAAAAATCTACATCAAAAAGGTACAAAATATGTACAATATATGAAAGCTACAATAATAATCTACTTAGAATTAGGATAAACAGTTTTTGCATTATCGCAGTAAAATTATTCCACTGAATTGCAAAATGTTCATTGTTTAATTAGTTAATTGATGACTAGTTACTTTAGTTAAACAATTTATTACCCTTTACTTGATTAGTAGATAGCTGTTTTTTTCTGGCTTTAATTTTCTCGGCAAATTTAAGAAGTTTTTTCTTATTTGTCTAGTTCTCGTCTGGTAGAAGGTTTCGGCTGTGGCTAGTTACCACTCTAGCAGCAAAAACATGTCGCCGATCAAAAATATTTACGTACCTTTACACTTTGTATAAAAATGCAAACGTAAATGACCTCTTGCCAGGTTACTACGCAACTATGTTAGATTGTATCATTACTTATCAAAAGATGAGATTCGTTTTAAAAATTGGAGGGGAAAAAGCAAGATGTGCTCTCATATTTATTACCTAATAAAACATTCATACAACTATTATAGACTTGACCTTTTCAATGAATATTTAATAAAACCGGTAGCACAGGCTTAGGAATAAGACTAAGCGACCACCCAGTGAAATAGAGTGATCAATTTATGTGGGCGAAACATGAAAGTCAATGTGTTCCTGAATACACAAAACAAAAAAAAATACATGTATGGTTTACTAAATACACTTTTAGCTTTACTACTCTAAACCGAATTAAGTTTCACTGTTCTATCTGATAAATAGTTCTGAAAACGCCGTTCTTTTGGGAAATTAAGGAAATAAAGAAGCTTATGTTCGCATCATCGATTACTGGAAGTATTATCAAAATTCCGGAAATTAGCAGGAAAAAATAAACGATGAAAAATTTTATTGTTATAACAAATAAACACTTCCATTTGATTTGTATGTATAGATTGACTTACTTTATTTCAGGCGTTGACATTACTACAGATACAACAGATTATTAACATCAAAGGTGAGGAAAGAATCGTTAAAATTAAAACTTAAAAACAATTAAATCACTTTTAACCGAGCTCTTAAAAACAGTTGTTTTTAAGATATTAGTTGATATTTTTAAGATATTAGATATTAGTTGTCTCTATTTAATATTTTGAGTTATTGTGTTTATATGTGTATAAGGTTTTCACCCAATGACACACACCTAAGTTAATTTATTTTGCTGGTCAGTCTCTGAAGTAACTGTAGTAAATAGATCTAAATTCTATATTTATCATAGCCAGTTTATATTACAGATTATGAAATTTTGTCCAGGTTTACCGGGGCAAAAATTCTTAATACGAGAAACGAAATTGAAGATGAAACATAATATAAAGTTGAAGTATCTATTTGTAATATAGAAATAACAGCTATTTATATAAAAGTCATATTTCCAGTTATACGTAATTTCTAATAAAAAATTTCCATTGTTACGGCGTTTGCTAAAGAAATTGAATCTAAATTTCTAGTTTCGTTGAAATGTCTCTAAGTATGATATTATTTATAACTAGTAGTGCTTGCGATTTCACCCGCGTGTAAGAGTTACTATTTGTGTGTCACATTTATCATTATCAGACATACAAATACTTTGTTGAGTTATTTACAGTGTTTCAAAGAGCTTGTTGTCCTTTCTGATGCTTTAGACTATCTGTGTACTAAATTTCACTAAAATCGATGAATTACTTTTAGCCTGAAAGCGCGACAAACAGATAGAGTACTTTCGCATTTATTTTTCCCTACCAGCAAAGATGTAATGCCAAGCAAAGAGATTTGCGTTCCGGTATAACGTTATGTAGAAACCATAAGAGATTAATTGCCTTTTAACAGATAAGCGCGCTACTATCTTAGACTGTATCATCACTCACTATCAAGTATAATCAGGCAAGCGCAACCTTCCAATAATGAAACAAAAAGAATCCTGTACATTTTTGAAGTAAGACTTCTTTAGACCCATGAGGGTAAAATTTTTATAGATGCAACGCGTGCTAAGCGTCACGAAGATGTGCAGCATTTTTATGCTAAATCTTTTGAAAGTTAGGTGGTTTTAATATACAAATAACATGTGGCATTTTAATTTGCCACCCGTAATTTAATATTCGTTTCTGAATTATAAACTCAAATACAAAATTTAAATTAAAATTTCTAATATTAACAAAAAGATTCATGGTCTTTCGAGATTTCAATCAATTATTTATACTATTTTCGACACTTGTAATATTGTAATGACAATTAAATTCATTGAATTCCTAATATATCTTCCTTTTTCCCTCCCTCTAATTATCGGAAATCTAAAGTTTTAATTTGTATAAATATAAACAAGACTTTGTTTCCCAAGAAAATTTGTTTCCCAAAGAAGATTCACTTATCACATGTGTAGTTTGTAGGCACCCTCTTTTGACTTTTTTTATTACATGCAAAGTATTTGCTACACAGCATAGTTTTTGCTAAAAGGTGGTCACCAGCCACAGAAAATCCCAACCTACACATATTCACCAATAGAATTTCCAAATTTACTCTGTCGGAATTTGAAACAAGGAACAAATCCCATTGAGTACTCACACCATCACTTACCCCAACTTGGCCGCGAAATGTTTCCTTTTTATTGAAGAGCGTCGGTAATCGAATTTCCATTAATTACAATTAATCAATTTAAAATGAATCGGTCTGAAATACTTCTTGTAAATGTGTCACTCAAAAATCTTGTCGTTTCCACATCTACATAAAAGTCAATTCAGACAAAAATAACTATTTTCAATCAAATATGTTTTTGAATTCCAAACGCTTTCCGAATATTTATGAACGTGCAGATTTGCGTAACGGCATTTTATGTAATCTATGTGATGTTAGTCAATGTTTGGACGAATTCGGTCAATGTTTAAGCTAACATAAAGTGTCCATTTTTAGACGAAATACTACGTCTACTAATTTATCTATCGTTACATTTATTAAAAGAAAGATTATTGTTTTTTAAATATGAGGAAAAATGCTGGTATTCATTTTAACCCATGATAAACGGACACCGAATATATACACACCTACATGTATAAAAGAGATATACAGGTATCTATTGATGCATTACGATATCTCTGGTACCATGAGGTGTAGAGACTTGAAATTTGGTAGGAATATTCCTTTTGCCGAGTAGAGGTCAGCTAAAAATGTATTTTACGAAATTCCACCCGCAAAGGGGGTTGCGGGGGTGTTAACCAATGCCTCATCATATAAGGCGTAGAGACTTGAAATTTGGTAGGAATATTCCTTTAGCCGAGTAGAGGTCAGCTGAAAATGGATTTTACGAAATTCCACCCGCACGGGGATTGCGGGGGTGTTAACCATTACCTCATCATATAAGGCGTAGAGACTTGAAATTTGGTAGGAATATTCCTTTAGCCGAGTTGAGGTCAGCTAAGAACGGATTAAACGAAATTCCACCCGCAAGGGGGGTTGCGGGGGTGTTAACCTTTGCCTCTTCATATAAGGCGTAGAGACTTGAAATTTGGTAAGAATATTCCTTTTGCCGAGTAGAGGTCAACTAAGAACGATTTTACGAATTTGATTAAAATTTGGTACAGCGACAATCTAGAGCCTGAAAAGGACTATACCCTATTTGCAGTAATACACAGCGAATAACTCATCGAAGTATTTATTCGTATGTTTTTTATTTGTAAAACAATTTGCCTAAATTAATGAAATCCTGCATTCAAACCAATGAAAAAAATCATACAACACAGACGAAGTCGCGGGTTCAGCTTGTATGTGTATGTGTATAGTGTGATTATTCAATTGTTGCTGTTAGTGGATAATTAACGAAATGAAATACATAAATACCTTTTAATCAATTATTCTTTTATTCACGTCAACTTTATGTACGTATGTTTTATTAGCGTATTAACCTTCAAACAACGATTGACAGTCAACTCTTAGATTTTCTCGCCATTTTATTAGTATTTTTTTCAATTGTGTCAGGTAACGATCAACAGCCTTATATACCCAGTTTTAACAGAATCAGGGTTTAACATGTACATTAATATTAGTCTATGGTTAATGAGACATTAAAATGTATGTTTTCTGTCTGATAATAGGTAATTTAACTCTTCGTCGCTCGTCGTCGTCGCTTCAACCGATGGACGTCTACTGCTGGACATAGGTCTCACGTAATGACGACGATCTTGCGCCGCCTGGCTCTAGCGGCTACCGGCGACCCTCTTTATATCATCGGTCCACCTTGTGGGGGGTGTGCCTACACTGCGCCGTCCGGTGCGGGATCGCCACTCCAGCACCTTCAGCCCCCAACGTCTATCGGTCCTTCGGCTATGTGCCCCGCCCATTGCCACTTTAGGTTCGCGAGTACTTTCTTTGCTAGCAGAGGCTCCGAGTTGGATCCTCAGTAAGGCGAATTTGGAAAATCGCATTTTCTAATTTGTTTATGTCTGGACTGGTGGGAGGTTTCGGCCGTGGATAGTTACATTTTTTGTTCGGAGTGTCAATACCTGCTAGCTCTACTGGCTTTTACAGCGTAATCAGAAAGATAGACGGTCTCTCTAAGTGCGCGCCCTAAAAAGGGCTCGCTCTCGTGGGAAACGCTGCTCCAAGGGCGTCTCCTGCGAGACCGAGCCTCGGCTTGGGACAACGTTATCATGTATCATCATATTAGGCATGGGATGGAGGGTTCAGAACTGATCAAAAGCGTCCCCGGGAGCGTGGGTGGAGTCCACGTCCGGGTGACGTTAGAAATCGGGGTTGTTATTATTATAATCGGGATAGTTACATACAGTTACCTACCCTACCAGCAAAGAGAGGTGAATTGCCTCTTAACAAATTAGGGGTGTTCCATCTTAGTGTTCCATTCTATCTTCGCGTATCATCAATTGTGATCAGAGTCAAGCGCAAAACAATAGATATCAATTAAGCAAAAATTGTAGCGGATTGGAAATTATTTTTCATAACAGCGCTACTTCATTAGGTGATAACTAGACACGGCCGATATCTCCCATCAGAAACCTGCCCAAATGAGAGAAGTGAGTAATGGCACCAGTAACGCTAACAAATTAGTCAAATATAATAAACTTTACTACGTGACTAATTATATATGCTCAACTTTTACATTGAGAAGTTTCACCGAAATCCCAAAATCGGCCCAGTAATTTTTATGTGAACAAATAACAACCATCCATCCTCAAAGTTTCCATTTATAATAAACCATGGAAGGATCAAAGGAAATGAAGATACAGTAACGCGACGGATTACTTTGTAAGTCATGAAAATTGTCGTCTTACTATATGAATACAGATTTGCCACTTTGCAGGAGCACGTTTTGCAGTCGTAACAACAGATTTGTTGTGAAAATGCAATTTCAAATTGTGTTATGTAGACAAATCCAAAACAACCCAATCTCAATTTAAACCACAATTAATGTTCAATATGAATTGAGTCGTAATCAGAGTCCTTTTCTGAGGCATGCACATATATGAACTTGTTAGAACACGTAGAGTTTACACATCCTAACAAGAGTTAAATTGGTATTTTACATTGAATATGCCTGACACTGTTATACAGGAATCAACTGGAAATTGCAAACGTATCTTTGCATATATCCCGATTTGTTTTTGTATTGGTAAAAAAACGATCATAGAAGTTTTTAATGAAACAAATTTTCATTTGTAGAAATTTATAAAACAAGGTACATAAAAACCACAACTAATATCAGTTAAATACCAAATTATTGCGTATTCTTTTATATTCGGATTCTGCGTCAGCCAAGGTGTTCCCCGCGGGTCCACTTGGCAGCTCCCGCGTCCTCTCCCTTCTATAGCTATATATGTAGGCACCTCGGCTGATACCGACTCCAAATATAAGAATACGAAGAACACTATAAAAGAATACGCAATTATTTCTTACTTTTTAGAGCATATTAATGTATTTGTTAGTTGGTTTTGAAGGCGGTTCTTTTTTCGTTAAAAGTTTTATTTATTTTTTGACTTTTTGTGAATCTAAGTAAACTAACAAATTTGTTTCAATATGTGTACACCTAAAAACGTGTTGCAATGCAGCAAAAAACGTAAACTCATTGCTTTTTGATTACAGACACTTATGTTTTCTGCCATAAACCGCACCCTTACTGTAAGCCGTTGAGGAGATCCATTGATCTTCATATTTAACTACGACTAGCACTTGACCACCGAAGTTAAAGTAGGCAACTCAAATATCTGGATAGCTTATAGAAGATTCTGCCGAGTATCGTTGATTTGTTCCTAAGAATTGAAGAGTTCCGTCACTTTGTCATGGATTCCATCATCAGAACCTAACCAAACTATCACAAAACAACCCTTGAAGTATAT